>PVLD010006417.1:0-100979 GCA_004027595.1 Dinomys branickii | reverse complement strand
TTTTATGTTTCTAAAATAAAAAAAAAAAAAAAACAAAACATATTATCTAACAGGGATAATTTTACTTCCTCCCTTACTATTTGTATCATTTTTCTTTCTTTCTGTTGCCTGATTGACCTCTACTAGGACTGCATTGAATGAAAGCAATAAGAGAGGACACACCTTGCTTCGTATCTGATCTTAGTAGAAATGCTTTCAGCTTTTCCTCGTTCAATGCCATACTGGCTATGGGTGTGTCATAAATAGCATTTATGAAGCTAAGGTATGATCCTTCTGTGCCTAATTTGTTCAGAACTTTTATCACGAAGGGATGTTGAATTTGACCAAATGTTTCTCTGTATCTACTCAGACGATAATATGATGATTACCCTCTATTTTGCTGATGTGATATATTACATCTATTGACTTGTGTATGCTGAACTGTCCTTGTATCCCTGCCATGAAACCAGTGTGAGCATGGTGAAGGATCTGTTACATTGTCTGTTGAATTTCATTTATTAACATTTTGTGCCTGTTCATCAAGGATATCAGTACACACTTTGTTCTTATTGTGTCTTTATCTGGTTTTGGTAACAGGGTGATAACCACCATTATAAAATAGATTTGTAAAAGTTTCCCTCCTTTCAGTTCTGCAGAGTAGTTTGAGATAAATTGGTATTCCTTATTCTTCAAAAGTTTGGTACTATTTAGCAATGAAGCCATCTGGCCCTGGGTTTTTCGATGACAAGAAATGTTTTATTACTTACTGATCTAATCTCTACTTGTTACTGGTCTATTCAGGCTTTTTATACCTTCATGGTTCAATTTTGTTTTGGGGTTTTTTTTGTTGTGGTACTGGTGATCAAACTCAGGACCATGCACTTGACAGGCAGGGACTTATTCCACTGAGCTATATCCCCAGCCCCTCATGGCTCAATTTTGGTAGGTTGTATGTGTGTAGATATTTCTCCACTTTTTGCTAAATTTTCTGATTTGCTGATATATAAGTATTCATAATAATCTTTAATGGTTCTTTACGTATCTGTAATATTAGCTATAATGCTTCCTTTTTCAACCTTAATTTTATTTATTTAAGTCTTTTTTCTTGGTTAGTTCAGCTAAACGCCTATTTGTTTTATTACTTTTTAAGACTAGAAAGTATTTTTCAAATTTTTTAAAAAGAATAAGAAGTATTATTGAGAAAAAGCTTCTGTCTAAGGGGACAGAAAGGGAACCCAAATGGGTGGTCACCCAGTTTTACTCTTTTCAGAGAAGTACTTCTTTTAGTTTTGCTCTTATCTTTGGTATTTCTTTTCTTCTACTACTTTTGCATTTTGTAGGTCCTTGAGATGCATCCCTCTTTCTCTGATATCAATCTTTCTTTGCTCTCACTTTTGTTTTTGTTTAAATATAATGTCCATATCATGTCCCTTTAGGTGCTGCATTTCACAAGTTTTGGTATGTTATTTCCATTGTCATTTGTTTTGAGAAATTTTAAAAATTTCCTTTCTTTGATTATCCACTGTTCATTTAGAAGTATGTTTGTTAGTTTCCATGTACTTGTATACATTCTGTTTCTTTGTTGGCTTCTGGTTTTAATCCATTATTATCAGACAGATACAGAATATGATTTCAGGTTTTTGAATTTGGTAAGACTTATCAGTTAATATATAGTGTATTATAGAGAAAGTTTCATGAACTGATAAAAAATACATTCTCCACCTATTGGATGGAATATTGTATAAATAGCCAACAAGTCCATTTCATATACAGCATAGTTTGAATAATGTTTCATTACTACTTTTTTGTAAATGATCCATTTATTGGTGTGTGCTGTGCCTCCTACTATAATTATTTTGGAGCCCTTCTCTTCTTAAGTCTCTTGGTATTTATTTATATTATTGGGTATTCCAACATTAGGTGTATACAGAATTATAATAATTATATCTTCTTGTTAAATTGATTCCTTAGTCATTATATAATGGCTTTCTAACCTCATCTTACATTGTTTGCCTTAAAGTCTACTTTTTTGACATAAGCATTGCTGCTGCTCACTTTAGGTTTCTATTTCCTTGGAATACAATTTTCCACCCTTTTATTTATCAGTCTTTCAGTGTACCTTTACTGGTGAATTGGGTTTCTTGTAGGTAGTACGTTGTTGGATGTTGTTTTGATTTTCACTCAGCCAGTCTGTATCTTTTAATTGGAGAATGTAGTCCATTTAAATTTTAGGTTAAGAGGTAGTCTTCTAAGTAAGTAGCTTTTTCCTGATGATTAATCTTGGAGGTATGATTTGCTATACAATGTTGATTTTATTTTAAGATGAGCATCATAGTGCAACCTCCCTGTAGCTTCTTGGCTGTGAATAGTAAATTAGGGCTTTCTGTGTCACAATACCCATCCCCTGTACTACTTGACCAAGTTGGGTTTCTGAGGTAGTTACCCTCTAAGCCAGTGTGGTAGAATGTCAGTGGAGTTCCAGAAATGAGATTATGCAGAGGTTTTTTACCCTGAAGCAACATTAACTTAGACAATAGGTCCCTTAACAGGATGCTTCCTGGTGGTGGCACACAGGAAGTTGACTGAGAACATGTGAAGTCTTCCAGAGCAAAGCTAATGTGCAGATATCAGGTTACTTATGTAGGTGCAATCCAAGTTAGTAGCTAGGACTATCAGTATGTGGACTAATAATGTTTTTTGATACTCTCTCTTTCACTGTTACACCTGTAGAGGGGTGAGTGCCCTTCCTCCAGCAGCAGAGCCAAGTGGGAGATGCTAGGGCTTCTGGTTTTCCTTACTATGCTGTTGTCTTAGGTCTCTGAATTCTTCCAGGTTTTAGTTTCTCTCTTGTTATTTTCCAGTGTTCTCCAGTAGTCACTCACCTCAAAATGCTCATGCATTTCTATTACACTAGGTCTTCTTTGTAGGTGAGAAGGTGCCTTCTGGATGTCTCCAAGCATTTTAATCCTAGAACACACTGTTTTTTAAACATTCACCACTGAAGTTCAGCTCAGTTGTTTCTAGCTTGGGGATATTCTGAAATAAATAAAGATACTATAAAGATTGTGTAGAAGTCTCTGAGTGAGCATGTTTTTGCTGCTTTTATCCTCTATGATTAAAAACCTAGGAGTGCGATTATAGAAGGTAAATTTACAAGGTAAATCTTTAAAGAAATTATGAAACCATTTTTGGAGTGTGTATAGCATTTTACATTCCCACAATCAGTGAATGAGTAATGCACTTACTGCATACGCTTGCTAACACTTGATGTTACCACTATTTTTTAAATCTAGTAAGTGTGTGGTATCTTCTCACTGCAGTTTTAATTTGCATTCTCCTAATGGCTAATGCACTTTTTGGTGAACTATGTGTCCATGTCTTTTGTTCTCAGGGTGACTATGCTGTTTGCTTTTTTCCCCTGTTGAGTTTAGAGACTCCTTTATATGTTCTAGATACTGATGCTAGCATTTGGCATGCAAATGTTTTTAATTTTGAGGACATCCAGTTTATCAACTTTTTCTGTCATGGAGTGTACTTTTGGTATCAAGTCTAAGAACTTTTTGACTATCTTAAATCATGAGAATTTTCTCCTTTGTACTTACCCTACAAGTTACAGCTTTACATTTTTGTATTAAGTACAGGATTGCAGTGGATGTCTGTTGGTGTTTGTGGTTTTTGCTTTGTTTTAGGTTTTATGTTTGTTTGTTTTGTTTTTACTCCAGCACTAATTGCTGAAAATCTTTTGTACAATGTCATATGACTTTGCCCATTAAAATTGCCTGCCTGGTCCTGTTTTCTTAATTTTGTTAGTAAGATACTTGGATTATAACCAGATGGGTATTATTCAAACTACATCATGAGAAAGGCTCAATAGTGGCAGAGACCACAGCAGCAGCAGGTGCAGATCTTGTGCCCTTTTGACTTCCTATGGTGCTGCTTTTACATTTTATACATTTGAAGATCTGACAGGTAAGGGGATATAAGCTTCTTACTGCTAAAACATGTTTTGAGACCAGTGGGTTTGATAATATCTGAAGTCTCTTTTTGCAGCAGCTTGCTGTGATTCTAAGTTGTCCATGTCAGAATTCACTTTTCCTATTATACGTTGCCCTTTTAGCCTCTCCTTTAGTTTCTAGAGAGATTACTTGTGTGAAATGTTCTCCCTTGTTATCCTATCATCTTTTCTATAAATAGTACAAGCTTTCTGCAATCCGTTAACTTACACTTCATAAATCAATTGGTGACTATATATCAGAAATCGATAGCAAAATATAGTAAAATTTGTTTTATCTGTTTCCTGAAGCTCTTATGATGTGAAGAGAGGTAGCAAAATCACACATAATCCATGCACCAACCTCAGGCTTTACAGATAACCAGCTTTCCCTCACCATCACCTGTCTCTTTTACTAGTTTTCACAATGCATTTGCATCAACTTTTACACAGATTACAAAGGGCTGCTTTCAACAGCTTTTTGAGATATCAGACAACCCTTTATTTTTATACCTATCTTCAAAATAGGAGACCTGCCCAAAGCTATAGCACTCATAAGTGTCAAGTAGAAGAGAAAATCTCACATACTAATGCCTGGCCCAGTTATTTTCCATCTTATCTTACAAGGGCCTGAGAGGGTTTTTTCTGGAAGATGGCATACCATAGCTTTTTATCTGTAAAATGAGATAATAACAGAAACTCAAAAAGTTGTGGGAGTCTGTTTCTTTAGTTAAACTGGGTTAACTGAGATGATGCATTTCAAAAAAATGATACATGTCTGAGGCTGCAGACAAAATGATACGTTTCTAAGTGTTTCTTGTTCAAAGGTTGGTTATTTTTATATGCGTGGCTACAATAGGACACAAATTCCAGTAGACAGCTGTGTGTGCTTGTTGATTCCAATTCATGGGAAATGTGTTTGTTTATATCACAGTGTATTATCTATTTTTCCTTCGGTACTCATGAGGCCAAATTGTGAACTGCCATATTAGTATGACTCAGACATCTTTGAGAGGGTAGTTAGAGTTAATGCTTTCCATCAAGTTGTTTTAATAGTTATTTTTCAACAGATGGACAGCTTACATTTGGCCATATTTCTGTGGCAGTGTGATGATTGAAGTTTTTCAACAGATGGCATACAAATACTTGGGAAAACACCCTTCCATTATAAAACATTGCAAAAAAAGACTTTGAGTGCCAGAAAAATAAAAGTCTCTATTCCCAAGTCCTTAGCCTGTGCTATTATAATCATAATTTAGATCATTTGAAAGATTCCATTTCTGGCTCTTGGATTTATTTTGTCAATGAGCATGCATATCTGCATTAGAGTGCGATAATGAGGAATACCCTGCTGTCAATTAGAGATTCAGCCAGCATACAGCATTAAATCTCCCTTTGACTGTGGGTAGATGTACATAAGTTTCTCTGGCTGAATTATTCTACTTCTATCCCATATGCAGAAAGTGTAATCTCATAAAAAATCAATGGTTGAAGACTTATTATATGTTTTTTCTGAACAGTGTTGACTTAGGAGGGAAAAAAGATCTCACCAGTTTAGAATGTTCCAACATCCTCATCCATAGGATAAATTCCCCCATCTTCCAAGTTTTCCTGCTTCTACCCATGACACCCCCTTGCAATATTTCTGGAATCAGTAAGTGAGAAATCAGAACATAAATGAGGCAGAAAGGGAAATGGTGAAGTCTAAGGTGGCATTTGTGATTGTTACCATGACAAAAGGGATCTACTGACATTTAGTGGATGGATGCCAGTATACTTAGACGTGCTACAATACACAGCATATTTCAGAAAAAGGAGAAATGTCCCATATCTTACAGTCACCTAAATGGCTGGCTGGACATCCATCTGCACTTGGAACCTATCCTTCTTTTAAAATTAAATCACACAGTAAGTTTTATAACACAAAGTACTTTTTTGAAAACTCTGAAGGACATAGCATCCATCCACACCCCTACTCCTTGATTTTACTAAGTAGCATACAAAATGCCTAAAGACTTCCGAGCTTGTGTTCTTGGATCCTGGTATTTTTACACGAATTAAGTGTAAGCATGTAGACACATTATAATATCTTAGTAAGGCCTGTACTGAGCATTTACATAATAAAGCAGAGATATCTTGTACATTTACTTCCCTTTCATTTGCCCTGTATTATAAACAGGACATATTTTGATACTTAATATTTTTGAAATTTTATGTACGAGTTATACTCACCATGAATTCAGGGTTTAAAATAATTATTAAATGCTTGATCTACTGAAAATGATTAAGATAAGGAAAGCACTTCCAAAGAAAATTAATCAAGAGCAAATAAATTTGCTTTAGATTTGTCTATTTGAAATCATTCAAAGGAAAGAAAAGTGCCATGACTTGTAAGTGTTTAACACAGAAGGCAGTCTCAGTCAAGTCTGTAACCCTCTGATTCTGTGTAAGTCTTACTCAGTGAACTGTCAGATACACAAGCTTTAATACCACATGCTTTCCTTTGTAGGAGAAATTCAAATTATAAAGAGCAAGATAAATGATAGATAATAGGAAATAGGGAGGTAGATCTTTCTCAAAGGGTAAAGGAATCAAGAGACAGAGGAAATGGGGAGGAAGGAGAGGGAAAGAGGATGCAAAGGGAATTAGATGTGCACCTGGACCAACCAACTTCACACAGGAATGTGAATATTGTGTGCTACAAACATGTACTAATAAAATAACCTGAAAAAACCTGATTTTCTTATGGTTAGTTGTGTCTGCTGGTTGATTTTTGTGTCTGTCATTACAGATGGCATTGAATGACTGCTTCAGTTTGGTCTACCCCGGAGACCCCCACCCAGGGGACTTGATTGAGGTGTTCCGTCCGGGCTATCAGCACTGGGCCCTGTACTTGGGTGATGGTTATGTTATCAACATAGCTCCCACAGGTAAGGCTGGTGGCCAGTTGCTCCTGGAAGCTTTGAGTTGTCTCAAAATAAGTAGAACTAATGGACAAAAACCCAAAATGTGGTAAGTAGAGAGATCCAGTGAGTCCAGGTTTAGGGAAGGACATAAGACTGAAGTGTTATGATGGGCGTGGGGTCGTGAATCTGTAATCCCAGCATTTGAGAGGCTGAGGAAGGAGGATAGTTACAAGTTCAACACCAGCCTGGGCTATAAAGTGAGCTCAAGGCCAGCCTGAACTGCATAGCAAGACCCTGTCTCACAAAGACAAAAAAAAAGACTGAGATGTCATTGAAGAAATCACAGAGGTCAATCAATTTAAAATTTAAAATCTCTAGATTTGTAAAAAACACAATTAGAATTAAACATAATATCCAGCTGCAGAAGATACTTGCCACAGACATGACTAAGTTTGATATGCTGATAGATCACACAAATAAATCATTACTTCATTCAACAAGGGATAGATTACTTAGGATGCACTGAATGCTGTTCTAGGGCTAGGTATTCACAGAAATTTCCTTGCATAGTGCAGCTTATTCTTTAGAGAGAGAACCAATAACAAATTATCAAAGTGAATGTTAAAAGGGAAATAAGCAGAGTGAGAAAAATAAATCACCATACCCTTCTGTTCTGGTGTCCTTGCCCTGTAGTCAGCCAGCTATGGATTGAACACTTCAAAACTGTGGGCCACAACAAACTTGTCTTCCGTTAAATACTGGGTATCTGGTATTTTGTCTAGTAGAAAGAAAGCTGACTAATACAGAAAATTGGTACTAGGCAAGTAGATGTGACTACAGCTGACTGTAGTCACAAACCTTTGGACCTGGCTTGTGGGAAACGTTTAGAGAATTAGCCTAGAGAAAGCTTAGAAGGTTGTAAGCAGAGCGTGATAGGTACTCTCCTTGAAATTAAGTGTTTGGTAAAAACTCAAGGGAAAGTAACATTTGGGAAAAAAACTTCTATATCTACATTAACTCTGTAGTTTTTACACCTGGAAAATAGTGCTATCTTCCTAGTTTCCACTGTGAAACTTCACGCTAATACTTCCATCCTAGACTCCATATGAGTGTGGTTCAAATTCTGAGCTTCAATCTTAAAGCCTGAAATTCAATTCCTTTCTATTGTTATCCACTGTGATATTCTTCAAGCCAGTTTACCTCTCTGTAGTCAATTCCTCATTTTTCCACTGAGTTTTAAAATAATTTTTTAAAAGGCTTAGCAATTTAACTAGAATAGATATACTTAAAATGTGTAACTTTTCATGTGTAACGTTATCTAGCAAATGCTGCTCCCTTGAGAAAGATGATGGACAAATGAATAACAGAAATGCTTGCTTTTCAGCATTACTGTTATGGTTTAGAGCCAGAGTGTCTTGTGCTTGGAACATAAGCTTCTTGTGTTTGGAAGGTTATTGGATCACGGGGCACTAGTCTCGTTGGCAGGTTAGTCCCCTGGTGAATCAATATCTGAATGCCAGGAGATTGGCCATGGTTGTTGCTTGGACCTACCCACAGCTATAGCACTAATAAATATCAAGTAGAAGGAGGCAGGTCACTGGGGCATGACCCAGTTTAGCAATGTAACTCCCTCCCCCATTAAAGTGTTTATCTCCCTCTCTTGTTCCTGTTTCCTGACCACTGTGACATGGACAGCTTTCTCCTACACAGGCTTTCCACCATGCTGCATCTGCCTAGGAGTCAACCTACTGTGGGCCGAAAATATAAGTCCAAATCAATCTCTCTTTTAAGTTGTGGCTGGTAGATCCTATGCCCCATGGACAAGAAAGTGGCTAAGATAGTTTCTAACAGAGATATTTTCAAATGCTGGTTATTAGTGACTTTTCCTCTCACAAGTCACCTCACCATGAGATGCTGTTCATGTGCATCTTTGTCAGATGCTGAGGAAGAACTACACCATAGAAAAAGTGGGCAGTAGTCTGATCTGTACTGTGCTAGAAACACATACAAGATCTCAATAATCACATCGATCTCTAGACAACTTGTTTCCCAAGAACAGATAAGGGGTTCTCACCCAATTTATTCTATGAGAAGATCACACTCCTACATTGTTAGTAGTACTGGTAATTTCCAGAATAAATGCTTATGGATTTTGAGGTTAAGTGGAATTATTTTGAAGATACATAAAGATCAGAGCTAGACCTAAGCATCCCAGCATCTTGGACGTCTTTCAGTGGCAATGGAGCCCCCCGGGCTGGGACACTAACTCTTGTTGACCAGAATTCTCCTCATAGATGGCATTCCTTCGACATTCACAAGTGCCAAGTCTGTGTTCAGCACAAAGGCCCTGGTGAAGATGCAGCTGTTGAAGGATGTTGTGGGAAATGACACATACAGAATAAACAATAAATACGATGACACGTACACCCCTCTCCCAGTGGAGGAAGTCATCCAGCGGTCGGAGTTTGTCATAGGACAGGAGGTGACATATGACATCCTGGACAACAACTGTGAGCATTTTGTGACTTTGCTTCGCTATGGAGAAGGAGTCTCAGAACAGGTGAGTTAGCTTTAGGGGATACAGAAGTCTCTTACCTTGTGGACATCATAACTGTCAGCTATGGTAAGTTTCCCAGGATGCCAACAAAATGAAAGTAACAAGAATATATGAAAAGCTGGAGGACAGAGAAGGAAATTGAGTTGTTCAGTGCTGTGCAGCAAGTGACTTGCCAGTATGGATACAATGAGTTTGGGGCTAGAAATTCACACCAGGGATTTGAAAGAATCAAGGCACAGCTTTCTGGCAGTTTTATTACCTCTTGTTCTTCAACATTTTCTTGTTACCCTGCCACACAGCAAACTCCAATCAATAACCCTAGGTACTAAAGAGAATAAGCTGAAAAGGACATTTGCTCTTTGAGTGGGAGTTCATTTGCTAGTAACATAGATTGTTAACCTGAAATTCTTTTCCAGGGGTGGACAGAGGACCAGTGATGACGGATCTTTCTCTGTTTCCAATACAGTGTTGTGTTTCTAAGTAAATCCTTTGACTCATTGTGCTTTTTGATGACTTTGAATGGATTAACTGACTTTATGGTACATTGCAATTCTGACATTTCCCACCACCACTTCCCAGGAGACCAGATTCTCTACTAACCCCATGCTTACTTCCCTTGCCCTCACCCTACTTTTCATTACACCAATCCAATTCTGTTATTGATGTTTTAAGCTGAAGATTTATTAAAGTAATACAAGAGAATGAATACATAAGACTACTATGAGAGGAAATGCCCTTCATTCAAAATACAGAGAAAATGTTAATTTTTAAAACTAAAATATCGAAAGGAATTTCATAGCTAACAAATTTAATGGAATTGTTCACATGAAAATTTTTTAAAAGATTAAAAATTAGGAGAATAGTACCATGAAAATTGTAATTTTTTTAAAAATACAAATTTATTTAAACAATGTGGTCGCACACGCCTATAATCCCAGCACTGGGGAGTCTGAGGCAGGAGGATTGCTCTGAGTTTGAGGTCAGCCTAGGCCACAAAGTGAGCTCCAGGCCAGCCTGAACTGCATAATGAGATCCTGTCTCAAAAAGATAAAAAAAAAAACTTTAAAACTTTCCATATTTTGCAATGTGGATCTAATATTGTCTTGGTTATTTTTCTTTCATTGCTGAGACAAAACACCTGATGCCCAAAATTAAGGAAGGAAAGGTTTATTTAGCTCACAATTTGTGGAAGTTTCAGTCCATACTCAGCTGGCTGGCTCCAAGGCAGGGTGGCACATAGCAGAGGGCAACAGTTTATAGCAGCAAAAAACAGCAAAAGCAGCAAGAGCAAAAGAGGAGGAGAGACGGCAAGCAGCCTCTTTCCCACCCTTACATTATATGCAAACTACCCGCCCCAAGGTGGGTGCAGCACTCACACCTATGAATCAATCATAGACTCTAGAAGCCAGCCATGTGGCTACATGAGGCTTTGGGGGAATACTCAGACACAAACCATAACAAATACAAAAACTTTTTAGTCTCACGAATGAAGTTCACTGTTTCTCAAAAAAGCTTGGGAAAGTGAGAACTAAAACACAATGAAAGAAATGATACATTTGTTATCATCAGAAGATAATTTAACTGGAAACTCATTGTCATTAAGAAACAAATTAACAGGATGAACATTTTGTTCACACATAACAATAAGTTGCTTCTGAGCCAGAACACAGAGGCTGCACACAAACTCCTAACTCTTGCACTGAAAACTAGCGGGACATGGGCGCTGTCCTATTTCTTTTCCAAATGATAAAGTTGTGCACTGCACCCAGCAGTGATTTATTATTTATTTACCTAAGGATTATTAAATGGAGAAGTATTGGTGAAATGTACAAACTTCAGTGACACGAGATAAATCAGTTTGGAGCTCTAGCATGTTAACTATTCTGTGATACATACTTTAAATTTTGATGCAAGAATAGATGTTTGGCGGCGTGTTCTTCACACAAAAGAAAACAGGAAGAAAGCACAGAAAACAAAACAAGACTACTGCAAAAACCAACAAAAGTGGTGGCAGAAAACTTTCAGAGGTGGCAAACAGGTTTTTGAACATCTATTGTGTCGATGCCTGTGTGGGTGTATGCCTATCACCAAACACACCGAGCTGTATACATTAAGGATCTACAGGCTTTTGTATGTTAATCAGACTGCAGTGAAGTAAGAATGTGCTGAATAAAAATTGATTAAAATTATCTTTTTCCTTTGACTCTATCTTGCAATTATCTTTCATCTTATGCACCCGGGTGTAAGACCAATGAAATACAATTATCTTCCACACAAGGTAGAATTTGTCTCCAACAGCTTCTGATTCTGGTGATGTCACTGCAGCCTTAAGAACCTACCCAAGCTCTAGCATTTGGTTGCCATAGTGGCTACACTTTCACTACTTACCAGCTGAGTGACCTTGGGCACTCTTTACCTGTGTTCTGCTCTGTACATTGAGATTTTTTTAAAGGTCTTGGAAGACATTCGAGATCTCCTTTAACATACTGCATTATAATATCTTCATTTTCATATGCAAGCATGCCCACAGTGGATACTATTTTCAGTTATAGTATTTTAGGAATTTTATGAATCTTTGTTTGACTCAATTAAAAAAAGAAACAAAGAAAGAACCAGGGTTATTTATCAGTAAACAAATGTATTACTACGAATTAATAGCTAGTATTGAATCCGTTCAGTTTTGGGAAATTAGGCTGAAAAATGTCTCCCTGAGAAGTGGCTACATACTTCTCCAATTGAAAAAGTTTTAAATACAAAATACTAAATAAATACAAATAAAAAGTCATAAATACATAGAAATGATTAGAAGGATGGGAGGATTTGGTCCCATCTTTTAATTTCATAGTGCTTTTTAAAATATGTTTAGAAGTTAAAAGACAACTTTTAGAGCAAGTCTTAGGATCACAGCAAAATTGAACAGACAGTACAAAGTTTTCTCCCTTTCAAATAAACATGTCACATCCTGTGCAGTCACTATTACTTCAGTGTGTCTTAAAATTGATGAGCCAACTTGACCAAATCATAGTCAGAATCCGTGGTCTTACATTATGATTTACTCTGTGTGCTGTACATTCTGTGAGTTTGGACACTTTTAAAATGATGTACATTCACCATCGTAGTATCATAGTTTCCATGTACTGAAATGTTAGGCTCCTCCTATTCATCCTTTCCTGACCCCACACTCTGGCACCAGCAAATTCTTTTTGGCTACCTCTATAGTTTAACCTTTTCTAGAATGTCATGTAGTTGGAATCAGGAAGTAGATAGGCTTTTGGAGGCCATAACATTATGCCTTCCCACGGGTAACCAATGAGAGTTTTTGCTGGTCACCTATTCTTGCTGTAGGTATTTTGGATATAAACTATTTTGATAGGCATATTGGAATATCTTATTGCGTTAGTTTGCAATTACTTAGCTACATGTGGTACTTGGCATCTTCTCAAAAGCTCACTTGTCCTCTGCATATCATCTTTAGTGATGTCGTTTGCTTTTTTTTTCTGTTTCACTTTTCCTTTTCCTGTTGAGTTTTTCAGAGTTCTTTGTACCTTGTGGATAGCAGTGCTTTATCAGATTTCTCTTTGCAAATATTTTCTCCCAGGTATGGCTTAATCTTTTCTGTACTTTTCCAGATACATAAAAACAGTATTTTCTTGCTGTTAAAGTACAAACAAGTTATTAAAATGTGTCCACATTTGTATAACATGATAACAACTTTAAATATGCCTGAACAAGCCTACACGTGAATACACCCTGCCTTTGCTTCAGTGCACCACTGCAGCCCTCAACCTCAGAAAAGAGACTTTTGACAAACCCTGCAGGTGTCTGTACACAGCCTGTCCAGATTCAGCTAATATTGCATTGGGCATGCACAGAACAGAGCTTCAGAAGGAAGCCTTTATTATGCTGTATAGACAGAAAGGCTTGCAAAAGTGAAAGACTACAGAATTAGATTTCGTGACGTTATCATCTTAAGTAAGTCACCAAGTAAAAGTTCCTGTGTGTGCCAGCTCACCAAGAACATCCTGACATGTTACAATTCTGCAGGTCACATTTCATTACATGAAACTTGGAGAGATGGTCCCAGTTACATGGGTTTATATGATCTGGAATGAGACTTGAATTAACTGAGTAGTTGAGGCTTGGGGCAATGCAGTGATCCGCTGAAATGGTGTCTGTTCTGCAATTGCAAGTAATTTTGGCTTGGGATCAAGTTGCCCATCCCCTCTTCCCAAGCCTCTTCTATTTATAACATTTCCGTAACATCCTGCTTGTCTAGAGACTGAAAAATACCTAGTCAGCCCAGCATCTATCGGGGCCCATCCTACCCACACTACCCTAAAATTCCCCCCTGGCTGTACTTTGCTGGCATTTGACACTTCTGTTTAAAGACACCTATTGAACATCAGGTTTTTCAACACCTGCCTCCTTTCCCTATATCGGACCGCTTGTGGATCTCAGCATATGCCTGGAACTGTACCAGGGTTTGCCTTGGTTTATAGTCCTGGTCCCTACTAATTATCAACTTGGCCCCCTCTGTGGAATCTTGTCCCCCATCCTGCATATCTGTACGTCTTTTTCTCTCCCCAATATATTTTGTCAGTAGCTCCATGCTGCCTCAGATTCTGATTCTCTCCTGGGAAATAATTTAGGTAGTGGATTAATTAAAATGAATAAATTAATTAAATACAAAGTTAAAATTGGGAAGTAAGGTAGGATGTCTCAGGCTGAGGCCAGGTTGTTTGGCAGTACCATTCCCCTCAGCGAATACTGCTTGGAGCAGAGGCAGGTAGCCACAGTTTAGACTTTTTCCCTGTAGATTGCAGAATGGTGTCAGGCAGTAAATATATGCTGCAGAAACAGAGAGCAAATACTCCTCCGATGTATCTGTTGCCCAGCCCTGGTTTTTCCTGTCTTTACCCACCAGGCAAGCAGCAGTTAGGGAAGCAGCACTGCACTGCCATCACATGTGGGTGGCAGGCCCGAGGGTGGAGGTCTGACATAGACAGAGGGCGCACTCAGATGTGAAGTGGGTCAGGTCGCCAGCTGTTGGACTGGTCCCCAGTCATTTGAGGAAAATATTTTGCTGTATTTGAAAGCCCTGATCTTTGAATCCCAGAGAAGCAATGTTGTTTGCAGAATACCTGATGATTCCGAAATGTCTGAGTGTGACCTTTGGGTCATAAAACTGCCCTCAAACCCATGAAGTAGAAGGCAATATTAGTTGAGTGCCGTGAAAACCATGAATATTCCACTAGATCCCTCATCATGGTGATGAATCCCCTTCAAGCTATAAATGTCTGCACTCCTTTATGGACAATTGAGCTTGAGAGTGGTGTGTTTTATGTTGTCTATATGAGAAATTAATTTGACATGATAGTTAACACCAGTATTGACTTTTTGTAAAGTTTGTTTACCGGAATAGAAATTGTATATACCATATAAAAGCCTTTGGGTATTAAGGTCAGATCACCTCCCTGAACTGTTTTACTTCTTTAATAAAACACACACATATAGAGACACACTCACAAGGATCACCCTAGTGCAGACCCAACCAAAGTGCACATTCTGAGACCAAGGGATACACAAAGGGACAACACAGGTTTCAGAAGACTCAATTCATCTCTAAGCATGCTGGTGAAATACTCACTGGCAAATCCCTTCTAATCTTCAAGTTTTACAAAGCAGGAGTCATGATACCTTTCTCACTGATATCCTGTGATGATTAAGGATCAGGTGCTTTAAACATAGGAGGAATAGAAACCGATGTGTATTTATCTGTATCTTTCATATAATTATAAAAATTATAATTTAATTTCTTCATCTCCATACAGAATTTTGATTTGGTATTGGACTTTAAATAGTGAATATAGCAAGACAGGCCTTCAGTTTAAGAAACAAATTGTCCTTCACTTAAGACACTGAGAATAAGATGCGGTTTTTGCTTCTTGTTTCCTTTTAGGCCAACCGAGCAGTAAGTACTATTGGACTGGTGACAGCTGTTGTTAGTATCTTCTCATTCCTGGGCTTGTTTCCAAAAAAACAAAGAACAAATTACCATTAACAATTTATTGAAGAGATACTGGAACTGAAGGCATTTGAAAGGAAGAAGAAAAGAAACCCTGAAATGAATACTTGTTTTCGACGCATTCTTATTGTCCCAGGTTCCCATGATGGATGCCATGCTCTTTAATAAATTGCTTATTGTTATTATCATTGAGCCAAGGAAATTTTTTCCCCTGCTTACGGAGATTTTCTGTGGTGCCTTGAACAAAAAAAGCAGTAGCCTTTTCAGTGAGCCAGCAGAGAATCTTAACACAATCGCATCACATTGTATCTTCTTCTATAAGTATTGTTTTCCTTCTCCCTAAGGGTGATTACTTTATTGGAGGAGTGGAGAACCATTTCTATATGGTTTTGAAAGGAATGTTAAGAGCTCCGAATTGCTAGAAATGATATCTAAATCCATGTTCTTTTACTTGTCAAAAAAAGAAATGAAATAGAGCGTTTGATTAGCCAGCGTGAAGAACTCAGAGATGCAAACCATGTGAGGGGTTCCCCATCTTCCTGAACCTGCACAGACATGGGATGGCAGCAGAGGGAAAGTGGGACTTTGTGCTCCAGAGTTGCGGAGTCAATGACTTCCCTTGTATCTACTTGCTTGTCAAGAGTAGATAGGCTGTGAATGACATGGGCTGTTATTTCTACAGAGTTCTGTTTTTCCTTTTAGATTTTGAAGTATTTTTGAATGTGACCTTTTACCCTTGGCAAGAGATCATTAAATGTTGGTTGAAAGTGCATATTCAGTAGTATCCCATCCCACGTTTTAAGCCTTTTTATGCTCTCAGGGAGCATCATAACTTTATACTTGAGTTTTACTGATTATGCGTTAAAATAAATGATTTTGAATACCATTCCAGTGTAATTCTTGGTGGGAGCGGGTAAAGAAAAGTGGGACTCAGTTCTTTCTACTCTCAGGTCACATGGGACACTGTGACATTACCCCGTGGACCACACTACTGGCCAGTGGCACCCTTCTTGTTTCTCTAAGAAACACATGCTGTGAAATAAAGGAAACATTCCAGTGACTCTGGGGGCACAGTGTGGTAGGAGACCTAGAGTATGGTAGATGAAGTAAACGGACCAGTCAGTGAAAGTCTTAGACCTATTCAACTGATTTAAATTTTACCCAGGGCCTGGAATATTCTACAAGCTCATTGCAGGGTTAAGCATAATACAACAGCAGTGGTTGTGTGTGGTCGTCCTAGGTGATAGAGATCCTCTCTCTCTTCCTTTCTTTTTTCTAAATAACCTTTTCCTTTCCTTATGATGCCATCTCTGAGTACTCCCCAAATTCTCTCTGCTTTCACTGGTCTTCGGGGAGTGAGTGTCTCGAACCATATACCAGCATTCAAAATTACCCTTTAGTTTTAACTCTAAATTCAGACCTTCACTGTTCCTTTCTACCCAGTTCCCAAGTAACAGTCACCCCAATGAACAGTTTTCTAGAACCATCAAATTAGGGTAGAACCAACAGCAGCTTAATGTCATACCTGTCTCCAAGCGAGCTTTTATTAAAACAAGTTTTACTATTAACACATATTAATTGGCATGCTTGCTTTTCAATAAAGGATGTCTACAGAGGGAAAATCTTAATCCCAACCAAGAGAACTGGCTATGGCCAATAATAGCACTGGCCAGTGGGAGACATAAGTGGAATTAGGAACAAGAAACCTCCTGAGGGCCCCAAACCTTTAAGACAGTTCTAGATCCTCCCACTCCAGAAGATAGTCACAGATGTACGGGATAATGTCACAAGCGCAAAAACTCCATGATTTGTTCAAAATCTGTTAAATTAGCAAAATTAAATGCACTATTCTAAGAAAACCTAGTAGGTAATTTTAAATGTTCACCCAGAATGTTTCCTCTTAAGTTCACAGTGAGGAAAGTAGGTAGATTAAAGGTAACAGTGGATAGAATGTATTTGTAAAGGACAACAATTTCTGTGCTCTTAATACATGTCTAAGATGATTTGGATACTTGACACAAAGTTCCTAGTAGCCTGGAATTGGCGTGCTATAGATACAAACATTTGGGTCACTTCCCTAGCATGTTTTTTAAAAAAATATGAACAATATTCAGTTCTGGCCAGTTTTTAGAGTTAGAAGATTTTCATGTGTCAGTAATAAAAAGTAAATTTAGAAAGCCATGCTTTTGAAAGTAAAAAGCACATTTTAACAGCTTATTTTATTACCTTTGTGAATTACTCTAGGTTTTTTGCTCACAGTGTGCTTTGGGAAGTGCCAACCTTTGGTATAGTTTGCAAGATATTAGCTATGGGCTGGGGGTATAGCTCAGCGGCACAAGTGCCTGCCTGGCAAGTACGAGGTCCTGAGTTTGATTCCTGGTAAAAAATAAAGGTATTAGCTATGCCTGTGCCAGGATTATTTGCAACTAACACATACTCTCTCATTCTCCAGTTCCACAAAACTCTAGCTCACAATACAGGTAAGATTCAATTTCCTGAAGTAAATATTTTTCTTGTTTCTACACCAGAACCCTACCACACCCAGAAATGTTCTTCTCAAGTGTGTGTAAAATTTAAGGAAATGTGTGGCTTTTGATATATTGATAAAATTCAAAGACCAAATATTTCCTCAATTTTCCTTGTTCCCACTGACGTTCATACTTCTAATTCCATCACCATGACGGCTATGCATTATACATAATATAATATAACGTTTATTAAAAATGATAGTCCAAGAGATGCATGTTTTCTTTCCATAGTAGAAGATAGAATCAACATAAATTCAAGGTCCTTTGCTGCAAGCTGCATTACGCTGAGAAGTGTGTCTTTGGATGCTCAGAGGGAAAAAGAAGAGGTGAAGGCACGCTAGTTCCACCTCTCCACAGTGTTCTAATTTGGAGGCAAACAGATGCTGCTGCAACACGTGCAGCAACAGCTCTCACTACAGTCTTGTCCAAAAGTGCTGTTCTCTGGCTTGGCCTCCAGATTTGAGTTTTTCTCTTGGGATCTGCTCGGGGCTTTCATAGGCCCTGTTGATGTAGAATCCATTGTTGCTTTCGCCTGAATATATTGTCCTGTTTGTGGGAGGCCAGGTAGCATCTTCTGCCAGCTTTCTTTGCCATTTCCTGTATGAGCTTTTAGAGTACAGTCCAAATCCTTTCTTGATCAACAGCCAGAGCTCTCGGTTTTGAAGGATGGCATCCTGGAAAATCAGATGGGAAACAGTCAAACCCTCCTGTAGGTCCCTCTGCGGCCAGGCGGCTCCCAGCAGCCTGTGCTCCCGGGATTCCTCTGAAATGTGCTCCTTCCTGTGGATGCTGGAGCCACTGTATTCCTCCCTGACGTCTCCTAATTCTTCCCTCAGGAAGCCAGAGGCTATGTCTGTTTGCAAAAATCTGCCCCAAACTTCCAGCTTTTCATCTCTACAGATTTCTTAGTTGAATCCTGGCTAATGATTTACTTAGAATGATTTTCCTGACAGACCAAAATGATAACTATAATATACTCAACAGAAAGAAAAGGGGAAAAAAATGCAAATCTGCTGCTTGCCACCTGCCACACATAAGATGTCAAATAAATGTTTCTTAAATGAATGGATGGACTCTACCAAGCAAATGGGTTTGGTTTTCAACTTTTGAGCCTCCTTTGGTCTGCGTTCACATGCTGATGTAATCCTTACACATTTATAATAACATAATCTAATTTTGTGTTCCACTTCTGTATATGTTAGACTTTGTGCCATGCACAATGTTTACATGCCTGTGACACTTTCCAAAGTGTTGTTGTGATAAGAACACAGTTACAGTCCTCACAATAATCATCTCAAAGACTGAATAGCACTTTTTAAACTGCTGGATGTTTCGGTCCAGCGCTTACATTGAGTATTTTACTTTGCCATTTATAACACTATGATGAATATCTTCCTACTCATAGGGTATTTTTTCCTGTCTACTTTGGGTTATTTTCTTTAAATACAGTCTCAAAAATGGAATTCCTGAATTAAAGAATATAATACATTTTATGTGTATTGCCTAATGAGATATTTTAGATTTATGTGTTAAAGTTAGATTACTGCCTTTTCCATATGGGCTTATACGTGAGTCATTAATTTTTTTTTTACCTTTTCCTTTAAAATGCAGCCCCTGAACTTTTCTCCGAGTGGGTAGAATCATTCACTGACCCTGAGTAGAACAGCAATGATGGCACAGCAGACTCGGGGTGGGAACTGGGGCATGAGCCACAGTTTCTTCTCTCATAACTGGGGAGGCTTCTGGAGACTGCCTGCCACTCTGAAAGGTCCATTGAATTCCCTAGTTGCAAAGTCACCTGGCCTCACCTCTCCTAGACTATTGAAAATATTAGAGAAGCACAATATAAGGTCTTTGTGGAAGCCCAAACTAGAGTGCATCTTCTGCTTTCCATGCAAAGGATAACAGGAACATTTCAAAGCAGGCCTCAAAAAATTTTTCAATGCATCTCCAGGTAATTTTCCTCAAAGAGAACATGCAGTTTAAAAAAAAAAATTAATAAGTGACAATTGAGAGGGATCAAAACAGGTGCTCTAAAAAGTGAACATCTGTGGAGAATGAGAATTTTTATTGTTTTGTCTCCCCAGAAAAATAAAAAGATCCATACTAAAATTAATTACCTCTACAAAGAAGGCCACACAGAACTGGACGAGGGATGTCAGCAGAATGGAAGCCCTCCATGACATAATGGTTGGGATGAACTGCAGAGGGAGAAAGGCCACCATTACACTCTGCGTATCTTCCACTGAGAAGCAGGCACATGGATTATATTATGTGGCATATATTTGAAATAAATCTCTGAGTCTAGATCACGGGCTTTACTTTTTCCACTTTACAGATGAGAAAACTAAAGGTCAGGGCCTTACCCAGGTTCTGAGTCAAAGCCAACAAATAAATGGCAGAGCCAGAACCCAAATAAGAATGGATCCCCGCTGGCCTGTGCTCCCTCCACAACCCAGCAGTGTTTGTAGAGAGTGTGTCCTTGAGGGCACATGGGACAGAGGACATGTAGGAGCTATGGTTCTCCATTCATTTTGTCCAGTAAACATAGGGGAGGCTTCAGATCAAACAATTCATCCACTAATTTTACTGCGTCTACTTCTCCCAAAACAATCAACTTGGAATTCATTTTATTTTTCAGAAAAATTGAGAGATGGATAAAAATCCAAGAGGTGAAGGAGTACATACTTATCTTCCCTGACAGTAGGCATATACATTTTGAACAACTTTTTCTGACTCTAAAACTAAAGGCTCTGTAAAAGTTTAACCCCTCTTTGAAGATGAAACGGTACATACACATCAATCACCAAATATCCTTATTTCGAAGATGTGAGAGCCACAGATTTTCATGGCTGCATTCATATTGGAAGGATAGTTACCTGAACCCATTTGTGACCACATAGAGTAAATTTGTATGGATGACTACTATTGGACTCAGCTCGCTAGATGACTTTAACCACAGACCCCTCAGTCCTGTCCAAACACTCCAGCCTAACTTATCAGCTCTACCCTAATGTGGCTTATAACAAGTTAATATTAAACTATTTCCCCCAAGTGGAGAGAACCTTTTCTAGAGTTGTAAAACACAGCCCCCGAGATGGAAGGTTACCTGGAGAAGGTAGACCAGGTCCCAGTGAGGAACCTGGTGCTCTAAGGTGTCACTGCTGCCACCACTCCGGAGGCAACCTTTGGTTTGAAAGATGCTTCCCTGGCATCCTTTACTTTCACACTGGTCTCCTCCCTTAGCTTCTGAACTACTTGAGAGAAGTGACCACATTGTAGTCATCTTTGTAACCCAAATACCAGGTATGCTGTGGGGCTCCATGAGGTTTTGCAAATGAATGAAGATTTGCATTTTCATTTCGAAGCTCTTATGGCTTCCTGGCCTCTCTGCTGTCCCCCATGGCCTTGCTGTCAGCACCTAATCGACCCATCTTAAATGCCCTTCAGAAAAACTGCAATGATGTCCTGTGGCCCCCAGCACAAAGCCCAAACTTCTGGCTGCCTTGGTCCATCCATGCCTTCCTTTATTCTTCCTTCCAGGTCCTCATACTCTACAGCCCGTTGTCTCAATTTTAGGGAATCTTCTCTTTGCCCCTCTGCTGGTGCTGAGTTGTCCTCTTGGCCTGCAGCAGCCTCATCTCCCACCCAGCAAAATCCAGCCCGTGCTTTTGGACACCGAAAAAGGTGCATCCCCTCCCTAAAGGCCCTGTACAGCCAGAGTCCCTAATAACAACTCCTGCGCATGTTCCTCCTACTTGTAGCTTTACGCTGTCTTCAGGAATGATGCCATCAAGCAACTATGGCCTGGTTTCACTTCACCACGACTTGTCTGCACAACAGCAGTGTAGCTGAAAACCCAGGAGCTGGTCCTCCCTTCCTTTTGTATCTCTCACAATAGTGGTTACAAGAATGGGATCAATACCTTCTTTATGAATTAATTTTAATCCTGTCCATCCTGGATCAAATGATGTTCACTGACTTAAAATTCCACATACTCAAAGTCTGGCAAAACATGATTGCCCTATAAGTCTACTTTCTCTTTCCTCCTCAGCTCCATTATTAAAGGACTTCTACTGTATGCTTTTTAACTTAACTTTCATAACTATTATGTTCATGCATTAACTTTATGGCATTAATATAACATCAGAATAAAGTATTCAAACACAGTATTTCAGATGTCAACAAGCTAAATGCATCTAAATAATGATAGTAATAAAGTGAAGATATATGTAAGACTCATAAATGTTATCTGCTTTTCTAGTTAATGGAAATATATTTAGTGGTCAGACATAATGCTAAGTGAAATAAATCAGACAAAGAAGGTTAATTACTGCATGGCTTCTCTAATACCAAAGATCCAAAATACAAAATAGGTTAAAGAACAATATAAAAGTGAGACGGTAGCAAACAGGAAAGTAGACTGTGGAGATGGGAAGCCGACCTGGGGAAACTGGGAAAGAGGAAGGGAGGGAACAGAAGAAAAATGATCAAGGTGTGACATGTATAGTATATGTACCAACTTCCTAAGGTTAATGTGATTATTATGTATCACACACACACATGCTAATAAAAAAAATAACAGAGGTAAAAGCAAAATAAAATAAATCTATAAAAACATTTAGTTGCCAAAGATTTAGTGATAAGTCAGCAAAAATATTTAGTGATCAGGGAGATTATGATAATGATCACCTCACAAAGTATAATGGGAATCTGAACCAGATGACAATGAATCACAGCAGAGATACAAATAAACAACACTTACCTCCATCCCTTGGTATATATCTTCAAAATCAGAAAACAGAATGAAAATCGTGAGGCCCAAGGCAGATATCAGCAGGAATGAAAATATATCTGAAGAAACATCAAGTATTATTTTTAGATGCTAAGCGAATGTTTCATATAATTTGGCTCACAGTGCAGAATCAATTATCTTTGTTGGGTAAATATTGGGTATAATTTCAGATGTTTTAATGTATCTTCATATGTTTTAAAATATGTTCTAATGCTTAGAAAATGAAGGTGATATCTTAAAATCTTCCCTATGAGACTGACTGTAGAAATCTGTTCAAGAAATGTCTTGTAGTAACTTCCATAAGGGAGTTACCTTCCTGAGGATTCCAGGGGCTGGGGTATCCTGGTGACCACCTGACCCGTCACCAGAAAGACCTCAGTGCATTATCACCACCTATCTAGCACTTTGTGCCTGGATGGGACAGTCAGTCCTCTGAATCTCATTCACTGTTGTCAGAATAAAGTCGAAAGCTCCATGACTGACATTCCAGCCCTTCCACAATCTGGCCCTTTCAAAACTCTTCTGTAAATATTCTTCCTGTGTGCAACAGGAAAATTAGATCACCATACCCATCATTCCACAGAGACCCAGTTCTCTAGCATCTGTACCTTCGCTCGCAAAACACTCTGAATAGACATTGTGTCTCCTGTCTAATTTTTTCCCACTGAATGAACCCAGTCTAAATAATCACTTTTGTATTCAAAGCCTCCCTATTCACTTTGGGTGGTTTTAATTTGTCTATTAGCTAGGCGGCGACCACTTGAAAATGGCCCTGCATTTGGGTCTCAGGGACTCTGACTTGAAACAGTAAGTGAGATTCTGTCACATCTATTTGCGAAGTTCCTTCTTTCCAAACTGCCCATAGCACTTTACTTTGGGGAGATAAACTTCCAGGCATGTGCTGTGCCACAGTTGCTGCTCTTCTCCCCACAAGTCCTCCCACTTCTCTGCCAGAGCTTGTAGCAGAGCATTTTGTAAATGGTGTATTAGAAATGTTTCTGATGAGATTATCACCTTCAGGCCAAAACATTGGAATTTGATCATCATGCCTGTGATGTGGATGAGTCTCGCACTCCTCCTAAGTTATAAAGGGAAAGAGTCAACCACGAGCTTTTCTCTGATACTTTTTCAACCTCTTTTATTCCAGGGTCAGTGACCTACCAGTGCTTTCTCTGCCCCAATTTTACACCTGTACCAACCAGAAATCGAAGGCCTCTGCAGCAGGCCCTGGCTTCTGAAGCCCTGAGAGTTTTGTTTCCACGTCGGGCACCTGGCCCATCCTCAGGGTGCATCCACGCCTCACTCTGTGAACAGAGCTCAATGCAGCACCCATCAGAGGAATGAAAGGCCAGGCATGCCTGGAACAGATGTGAAGCAGAGAAGGAGAAAATGGGAACTGCAGCACCTAAAATAAAGCAATCTGACCGGCAGGGCACAAAGAAAATCCCACGGGATGGCTATATGGGGTTTTCATTGACTTCATTATTTGAGGGGCCCAGGGACCCAGACACTGGGAAGAAGAGGGCAACCCAAACATGCCTCAGCTTAAACTCTGGCCCTCACCAGCAACTGGCGTGCATGCTTTGTGCATCACTCTGTCCTTAGTCTGTGGATCTGTGAAGCTGGCTCCCTCCTTTCTGTCACTGTTGGTGGAAAATGCAATGGGAATTGAAGTGGATGTTCCCCTCCCTGGTTAGGTTTTGCCAATAAGGAAACCAGGAAGGGTGGGCTCTCTGGGCACAGCGAATGTGGGAAGACTTGTGCAAACCCTTAGGGTCTTCTGTCAAATAAGTAAAGGGCCTGTGGTCATTCATACTTGCTTTGATAAAAAAATTAAATTTGTGTTTTTTCTTTATCTTGTCAGCATAAGGTTGAGCTTCTGTCAAAGGCTGATAAGAAGGATGAAGATTTTTTTTCTGCTATTTCAAAATAAAATGGCTTGTGTACTGTATCTTAGAAGTTCTCAAAATTTTTGACTTATGATCCTGAGAGTGTATGAACTGTTAGGTGATGTTTGTTAGAATATTTGCTTGTAAATCTTTTCTCACTTAGGATTCTCAGATATGTTTATCAGTAGGATTAAGTTTCCTTTCAGTCTTGGAGTCCCTATGATACAACTACTATAATTTGCTCAGTGTATGCAAGAGTACTTTCCAAGTACTATTAAAATACTGGCCTAGTGACGTCACACAAAGTACATCTTCAATTTAAAATAGGAGCTAAGAAATTAACTTTAAATATAAGTCAAATCTTAATTTATTTTGACAAGAACCAAGGCTATTTTCAAACATATCAACATTTAGGAAAATGGTGAGAAATTTGGGAAGTTTCTAAGAAAACTAAAGGGAGGCTTAACAGGCTTTCAAGTCCTTCAACAAAACACCAAAATAATTAAGCAAGAGCAGAAAAAAACTGAATAATATAATTGGTGAAACTGGTTTACTAGAAAAAGTGTACATTTCTAACTTAAAAATAGGAGCCAACTTTTCTAAGCCTATAACTTCTTTTTTGTTTGTTTGTCAGATTTTGAGATAGAATCTTGCTGTGTACTTTAGGGTGGCCTTGACTTCACTATGTAGCCCAGGCTGGCCTCAAACTTGTGGTGAGCCTCCTGCCTCAGCCTCTCAAGTTCTGGAATTACAGATGTGCACCACCACACCTGACTAGTCTATGACTTCTTTACAAAATTGGGGTTCAGGATTGATGCTGTGAGCCTAGCATGGTGGCACATGCTTATAATCCCATTACTTGGGAGACAGAGGCAGGAGGATCATTGTGAGTTTGAGGCCAGCTTGAGCTACATAGTGTGACCCTAACTCAAACAAACAAACAAGAAGACAAACAATAAAAAAGGAATTCAGTGTAAAAAACTGCAAAGCAGAAATTTCAAAAGCTAGACTGTCTAATCATGACGATAAAAACAGACATTATTGGCTAAATTTAAATGAAAATTCCCTCTCATTCTACAAGTAAAGAAATTTCTAAAATCTGTTGAGTCAAAAAGAAAATCAGACATGTACTTATGGGCTACTTGTTACTGTCTTTGACTGTTTGATCAAGTTTACATTCTTATGCCTAATAGACTCAGCAACTTTGTTAAAGGTAACAGTATGTATTATAGCAACCATTGTAAATTTCTATCATTTTGTTTTGAGGTCATGTATCATTTTTGTTGTCTGTGTGTTGTTTTGATTTTGTTTTCATTGTTGTTTTATCAGATTTTTAATTTTTAAAAGAAAAAAATAGAAGAAAAAACAGAAAAATATTTCTCCAAAATGCCTTTGTTCTTTCCATGTACCCTTGCTATGCGACCCACTTCCCTACTGGATCAGTATTAGCTCACCAGCTATACTTGTAATCTCACTGGTTGATTCTAGTCGGACCTAACTTGCAGCCATCTCATGATTTTGTACCCATCTCATGAGTTTGCTCTGTAAAACGTTCTTGGAGAAGTGGCTTCCTCGGCAACCCACGTTCTGGACCTCTCCGGTCTCTCAGGAGCTATCTCTCAGTGCACCCTTCCTACTGTTAAGCTCCGTCACTCCTTGGAATTCATTTTTCAATCTCAGAGGACATGACCTGGGTGCATCTGACACCTAGCAGGCTGGGAGTCACAGTTCTCCTGTGTCCGTGTTATGCTCAGTGGGGCAATAAATGAATGAAAGAGATGTTAAATACTCGATACAGCAAAAATAGATCTCCTGGAAAAATGGGTCGATGAACAAGTTTGACCCCTGCCATAAATGACCCCATGAATTATTTTTAAAAGCATTAAAATAAAAATTTAAACCTAGAATAAGCAATAATCTATTCTATTTTGTAATTAGGAAAACCTTTCTGTGCCTAAGGGTAAAGGAAATAAAACCACAAAGGAATAATAAACAGCTCATCTAAGTAAGGAAAACAAGTGAGGGAGTAAAAAGTAGATTTAAAAATGTGCACGGGCAGTTCACAAAAGGACAAGATATGCTTATCCTCACTGAAGGTGAAAATCAAAAATACAAATAAAAATAGAATGTGATATCATTTTTAAAAAGTCTCATCAGATCAGCAGAATTTTTCTTTTATTTTATGATTGGTGGGTTGATTGATTATAGTACTGGGGATCAAAACCAGGTACATTCTGCTACATAGCTACATCCCGAGACCTTGTACTTTTTCTTATTTATTTTTAAAATTTTTCATTTATTTATTTTCTTTTTGAGACAGAGTCTTACTAAGCTGCCCAGTCAGTCTGGGCTTGCATTTGTGATCCTCCTACTTCAGCCTCCCAAGTAGCTGAGAAGAGAGGCATCTGCCACCATGCCTGGCATTAGGATAATATTTTTTACATCTCATATGTGATATGTTGTTATGAAGCAAACCTTCTCAAAACAGCAGACAGGAATGACAGTTGGTACCAAGTTTCAGAGAGAAATTTCAATTGGAAACCAAAAGCTATAACATATTCACATGCTTTCACTGAATAATTGACCTTAGTTATTCTATGGAAATCAAAGATTTTGTCAAAGAGATTTATGTAAATAAGTAATTTTTTTTCACAACATTGTTTATAATCCTCGAGGACTGGAGACAACTGCATGGAGCACAGAGTGACCATGTCCTGGTTTGTCCAGCATTCTTTGTTTAATCCTGGCATAAGCATTATGGCGTATCCCTCCACTCTCAAATCACCACAGTCTTTGGCAACAGGACACATTCTCTGGCTTTCCTGCCTCTGATCCTTTCTCCTTATTTGGACAAATCTTCCTAAACATCCTATTATCTATATAATGCTAAAAAGTGAAACCCCCAGTCATCAGGCTGATGAGAAAAGCATCCATACCAGTCTGGACCTTCTTTTCTGGTTTCTTCTCACTCCTCCCCTGCTCCTTACACTCCTAACATGGGAGGAGGTCATCGGTGCTTCAAAGAGTTTTTGCTTTGGTTTTGTAGTTTGTTATTGTTTGGTTTGTTTTTATTTCACCTAAGTGAATATACTGGGGAGGTAAACAAGAATTCTTGAGCACACATTGGCAGGCTCCCTGTATGTAAAATACCTGCTTAGTTTTCCTCGTGGGACTGAAGGCTATGCAACTCTTTTGAGGAAATAGGGGCCCAGAAGGGTCAAGGTAACTCCTCAATGTTATAGAGCTGCAAAGAGGTTCATTTGCATTTGGATTGGTAAGGAACATTTTACAAAATAGCTTGACCTATCTGTCTATGTTTAGAATGACTCCACGTCTCCACAGTTCAGGACTTAGTTGACTGCTGAAGAACACAATGTTGGCACCTATTAAAAATAACCAAGTTTCTGCCCCCAGGTTCTAACACTAGTGACCAATTCCAAAAGAATTTTGCTGGAGTAGTGCAACTGTTCCTTTCTTCCCTGGTGAGTTGCAACTCTGGGGATGGTGGAGGAACAGAAAAAATATTTTAAAAGGAAAACATTAAACTTCATATACTTACAGTTTGTATAGATAGGTTTTCGAAAAGGCTTTCCCTTAGAAAAGACAAACGCTATCGTGATACAGTTCATGGTAGTGATGGGCCACAGTGTGGTACCCTCGAAACTTAAAATGGAGCCAGGAACCAGGGTTGCGTTTCCAGTCCAGTTTCTTCCCAAATTCACACTGGTTGAGAAATTACTTTGGTTGGTCAGAAAGCACTCACTACAAAAGAATTGCCAGCATTTATTAGGTATTTTATTCAATTTTTGTCCATTATAGGAAAAAAAAACAAGTTTAATCACTACCATGGATTTTAGCTTCCCACCTGTTCCAGTTGGTAGTGGCTAAGACTAAGTTGGTAGTGACTAAGACCTATTTTGTTCACTTTTTGGCATGATGACGCCCAAATGAAATGCAGAGGAAGTCAAGATTGTTCTCTGGCACTTCACGTGGAGCAAGTAATCTATTGTGAAAGGTCTTGGATGAGAATTTTCTCCAGAGTTCCTTTCAATTCAAGGAGTAAATGTACCATGTGAGTTGAATTGTGAAAGGTCTTGGATGAGAATTTTCTCTGGAATTCCTTTCAATTCAAGGAGTAAATGTACCATGTGGATTGAACATATGTGTGTGTGTGTCTTTTTTCATGTGTGTCTTCCTGTGTGTGTGTGTGTGTGTGTGTGTGTGTGTGTTCTCTCATCACTGAGGTAAGCCTCCTCACTTGCATGCTGAGTTTGAGTATCTACACGCTAATCCTTTCTCTTTGTTTTGATAAATCTTCCTAAACATCCTATAAGCTATATAATGCTAACAAGTTAAACTCCCACCTCTCAGGCTGACCTACAAGAGCATCCATTCCAGCCTTAACCTTCCTTTCTGGTCTTTTGTCACTCCTCCCAGGCTGCTTACACTCCTAACATTGAGGATTATTCCCTGTTCCTCAAATACCACAATTTGGAGATTTGTTGAGTCGGACACATTATTCTCATTAATTGAATTAATATTTATCCTTCAAACCACACTATCTTAAATTTCTTTTCCTGGGAAGTGAATCCCCATTCTGCCCTCTGTGGCTTATTGTTTCACAAGTATTTTGTTGATTTATCTTCCACATGTGAGCTATGAATTGAATATGGAATTTTCTTTTTATTTTTACTGTTGTTTTTGTTTTACTTAAATGTACCTTAGATACCTTACACCACAGGATCACATAACAGTTACTGACAAAAATACTTATTTAAAATCTGGGCTTTCCTAGTCCTCATTACCTATTTGCAATGTTCTTCTTCTTTTTTTCCAACGATGAAACTTACAATACAAACCTAGTCTGCTTTAGCTTTCTTGTCTGAAACTTTGTAATTACTCTTTAAATGGTTTATAGATCAGATTCATTTTCCAACTGTGAATTCAAATGCAAGACTTAATTCTTATTATCCTGGGCTCCCTAGGTGCCAGGTGTGCTTTCCTACTGTAGATGTTCAGTTAATGTTTGCTGAGTAAATGCATGAAACCAGCAATCAGTAATCACATTCTTGCAGAAAGAGGGGCAGGGACAAGATGCCCTGGGTGATAGAGTTTAGCAACAAAGAGTTCCTACTTCTATCTACTTGCATTTCAGATAGGTTGAGGGTAAATATTTTGTAGCCACTTAGGGACAGAAGTAGGGTGATCTGGTTTCCTACCCATCCCTTTGACTACATGATCTTGTCTCCTATTTTTTTTTTTTCAATCCAAACATGACATCTTTGAGCACATGCACTCCAATGTGTGGGGAAATCCGGTTCTGAAACTAAATGGGAGTCCACATTCCAAGTAATATTTGAACTGCTGGATCTGGAATCTAAATGCCAATCTTGGACATCAGTCTTTTCAGCCTTCGTTCCATTTATTTCTCCCAGTTCTCAGGCTTTCAGGATGATAGCGAAGTTGGTGGGGGGTGGGGGTGAGTGTGTGCCCTCCTTATGTCAAAAACAAGGACTTCTTTCCAGACTTTTCATTTTAGGTCAAGGAGGCTTCCTCAGAAAAAAGTAAAGTTTGAGAATGTCTAACATAGTTTATTACTTCATCTTACCTTTGATTTATCATTAAGGAAACTAAAGCCCTGGGAGGTGAAAATACATGTCCTGAGATTAGTCTTTCAATTAAATCAGAACAATTATTCCATCCACTAACATTTTAGTCTTAACAATCATTTTAAAAACCTAAAATGATCCAAGCAGTTATTCTTTTATGTTATATCTTTATCAAAAGCCAGTAAATGGTGAAATCCACAGGTCAAATCCAACTCCCAAGATTTTGTAAATAAAGTTGTATCAGAACATAAAGATACCTACTTGTTTACATATTGTTGATGGGTGCTTTTGCACTGAAACAGCAGTTCTGATGAGTTGCATCAGAAACTATACAACTCAGAAAACTTAACACATCTACTGTCCTGCTCCCTGCCAGGTCCCTCCCATGGTCTATAGAAAATCCAAAGTAAGGAAATGACAACTTTCATGCAGTCACTCAGCTATTAGATCTACCCGGTGTGACTGATCTCTTCTTACCTACTCCACATGGCTCATCCCAGCCCTCCACCCAATGCATTCTGCTTTCTCATTAATGTTTCACAGTGTGGACACACAAATTTTGTTGATAAACATTTTAAACCATGTTCCAGCCAAGTTAGGCAGTATTGGTGGAGAATTATATCTATTTTAAAAACTAAGTAAATGAACTCACTTGTAGCGGTAGACCTCACAATACCAAGGCTGCTGCTTCACATAGAAAAAGGCGCACACCTGTATGATGCAGGTGAAACAAGAATTGAGGAAGACTGAAAGCAGCAAAGGGGGTGAAAGGAGCTGTCCTGCAGGTCGATAGGGAGCCAGCTTTGGGTAGGCTTCAGTTGAACTCACTGAAAGACAAATGCATTTTGCCCTTTAGTGCTCCATCACTGAGAATAAAAGATTGAGATGCATATTCCTATATTTGAGTCTTGCCTTAGGATCCAGGTTGAGCAAACATTGGCTGAACATTGATATCTACATAAGCACATTGCCTAGTTGCATAACTGACTAACACCTTCATCTCTTCTGTGTTATAGCTTCTGCTTCAAAAATGAAAAGTAATGGGCTACGAAATCCTATAACCAATACAGTTACCATATCACTTGGTGCAAATACTTTTTCTCTAACAAAACTAACCAAGAATGGTGTGTAAAACAGGAAGGTGACCTGTCAACTGGGATAAAAAGCACCCACATCACCTCACAATATTGATGGGAATGTGGAGAAGTAGGACGGGAATAGGTGAGCATCTGGCTAGACTTGTCTTCATAACTCTGGGTAAACCATAAAAAGAATTTGATTGGTCACTTAGCCAACATTCTCTCATCCCTTCAATCTGGCAGAAATTGTGATGGATGCTAGACGTGTATTCTGTTCCTTCCTGGATACGTATGTAAAGGCGGTTGGGGGCAGTAGTGCTGGTATACATTCGGTTGTTAGCAGGGAAAAAACCTAAAACAAATCTTACTTCTTTATGATGGTGCATGAAAATATATTTTTGATTTAAGGGTTTATTTTTTTAATTTAAAGGGATTGAAAATGGTCAATTGAAAAACAACTTTAAAAAGGATGAGTAACCCTTTTTTGGAAGAGGATGACAGTAAAATGTACTTAACTTCTCAGGACAGAGGAGGAAAGAAGTACAAGCAGGTTAGATTTAGAAAATTCATTTTACACTTAAAGATGGGCATCACATAGTCATATTTCCTTTCTTGTGTTCCTGTCTGCTACCACTTCCATTTTCACAGCTTATCTCTGATTTCTCTGACATGAAGAGGACAGTAGAATGTGAATGCTCAGGTTTGAGTTCATGTATGTAGGGTCACGGTGGTAGGGAGCCAGGGTGCAGTTTGGGATAATAAATCTCTAAAGTAGGTCTTGCTTTTTGTTCAATGTGTACTCTGGGATAATCATGTAAATTCTCTGGTCCTTCATCTTTTATGTACAAAATAAGTCTGTGGAATGTTTACATGCCGTGAAAAGCCCTTCTAACTCATTTATTCTGAAGCTCTGTGACTAGACTCCATTGTTACCGGTCTAATCAGTGTTTTGCAGTGAGCTGCTGGCCTAGAGGATGTGGAGTCTCAAAAGTAGAAGGACCATTGCCTCTTCTCTCAAAGAATTTCAAGTCCAGTTGCAGACACATGTAGACTGCATAATAATGAACTTTGTTTCCAGTTACTATAATGCTTCCTTTAAAGCCCTGACATTTCCTGAGTGACAAGCCCATCTTTCTTTTTCATAGTGGGGGGTCCTTGACAGTTTAGGCTAAGAAGACTGATGGGGGATCTGAAAAGAATTTGTATTAATTCTTTTATTAAAGAATTCTTGTATTAAAGAATTTGTATTACTCAGGCGTGGGGCTGGCCGTACCCCAGAGACCAATGGTATGACTGGAACGTTGGGATTTGGAGCCACGTCTCAGCCTGACCTCCAAGAGAACTGGAACATGGAGATTACGTTCAATCTGTAGTCAACAATTCAATCAGTCATGTTTGCATAATGAAATCTCGGTAAAAACACTAGTCCCTGAAGTTCAGTTTCCCTTCCCTGGTTGGCAGTTCTCTGCACACTGTCACACATCTGTGTACCAAGACAGTGACCAACCCGACTCCCCAGGGAAAGGACAGCAGAAGTCACATCAGGACCCCCTTCAGACTTTACTGCAAGCATCTCTACTTTTAACTGATTCTGATTTATATCATCTTGGTCTAAATAAAACTGTATTCATAAGTATAGCACTTCTTTGAGTTCTGCAGATTGTAGCAAATTATTGAGACTGTGGGGGAATAGAAACCTCCAAATTTGTAGCCAGTTAGTCAGAACTGCAGGCAACACAGAGGCCCCAGAACTTAGGGATAATATCTCAAGTGAAGGCAGCTTTGTAGAGGCTACATCCTTGGCCAGTGGTGTTTGGCCTAACTCTTGGTGGATGGCATCAGAAGCCACTGGGTTGGGTTGAAGGCCTAAAGAAGGGGCTCACAGTGTGGACTGCAATCAGTGCTGAAGAACATGCAGAGAGACCATGCTCCTAGGTCACACAAAGTGGAGGCTACAGTGCTTGGCATTCTCTCTGCACCCCAGTATCCAAGACCAATGCATCTGAGAGCTCAGGAAGAGGCAGTGAGTCCAGGAGAGAGGTGTAATCATTCTCCAGCCTGTGATCCTTTGGTCTTCTCTCTCACACATGCTCTCTTTGTAGTTTATGGCCAGTTTTGTTTTTCATACAAGAACTGTGTTAAGTTGAATTATTGGCTTCACAGAGCTGGAGTTACTTGGCCTTCACTATGTGATTCCAGATAAAGAGATTCTAATATTGGTTGCAAGCATTCCTGTATCGTTTACCTTACTCTCTGTGATTCTCAGTGAGAATCCACCCTGGCTGCCTATTCACCTTGGCCCTGGAATGAAAGTGCAGAACAGACCTCAAACAAACCCCATAGCTTGACCAATATCACATGATACACATCCCCATACAGAGTGGCTTGGATGAGCAACCTAGATCAGCAGTCAACTTGAATAGCAGTCAACCTGAAGGCTCATGAGTCAGGAGAAGACTGTGGTGGTATGAGGTGCTGAGTTTAGGGAGTATATTGTTGTGCAACAGTATTGTGGCAGTAGCTAGTTGCTATCCTTACTCAGAATACTTTGACATTTTCTACATCAGAGACTTCTAATAATCCTACCAGGGAATCTGTACTTCCAACTATAAATAAATATGAAAATAATGACTATGCCTTAGGACACCTATTAGGTTCCAGACAGTGTGCCAAGTATTTCATGAACATTATCTGTATTTCCTTAAAAAGCAGTGGAAAGGGGATAAATTTTACAGAAGGAGAAACTGAGGTTCTGAGGAGCAGAGTCCCTTGCCTAAAGGCCTCCAATAATTGACAGAATGTTGATGTAAACTCAAGTCTGTCTGCCTATAAAGCCCCATGCTCTGCGCTCTACAGCACTCTGCATTGCCATGGGTTTCCAACAACAAGAAGACAAGGAGCCATGAAATATTGGTGTGGATAGCACTGCTGTTTATCAGTAGCCAGAAGAACTTCTCTAAATTATCCAAATTTCCTTAGGATGACAAGGATATATGTTATCACACTGTGTGCAGAGGAAAGCAAACTTGTGAAATACTCTGTTTTATTCAGAATGAATCATTCTCTCTTCTGAGTCCCCTTTCTTCTTATTGCTGCTAGAGTGCAGGGTGTCTGGCATGCAGTCTAATTATTTACATCTGCCCTCCGCAGACTGTGAGCGGCCTAAGGGAAAGAAATCCTGACTCATTCCATTTTCTGGCCCGCACTGAAGCTAGCACAGGGCCTGCTACCTGGAAGGAATTTGCCATTTCAAATTCTTCTCTCACAGTATAATTTTTAATTGTTCAGCATCATTTGAATGTCTGGTAGTTGATTTACTTTATCTTGTGCACCTTACAAATCATGTAAGTCAAACATGAAGAGGCCCATAAATCCACCAGAACTGAACACAAAATTCTGAGTGTGCAGCCTGAGATTTCTAATGTAACAAGATCTCTATCTTCCATCAGATTCTCCAAGGGGTTCTCACCAGAAAAGTTTAGAACTCAAGGAAACATTGATGGACTTTGAATAAGAGTTGTATTTATGTAAGGAAGCAATTTCCTCCCACACCTCCTTCTCTGGGTACTTAGAAGTGTGGAAGCATTTGGTCTAAATATTTGTTCTGAAGCTGAATTGTACAAAGCCCCCTTGCTTCACAGAAATCAGGGCCTAGAGGTGGGCATCATACCCAAATTAAGTCAATAAGTTTTTTCTCTCCCAAACATTGGCAAATGGAACAATGAGAGGTTAAGTTTATTAACTATGAGAAGACAAGCAGAAGGCTCTGGAGACTCATTCCAGTGTCACTTTGGGGGGACATTTACAAGGTGAAGGAGTAAAAGTTAGATGAAAATTATAAGAATGGGAAAAAAAGAGAGGGTACAGATGATTGTTTGGAAATAAAGAAAGTGATCTGGTTTTGGGGTCATTGGTGCCCTACCCTTCCTGAGGCTCAGTTGCTTCAGCCTTTCTGTTCTCAGGTTTTCTTTCTGGAGAATTATATTTCACATCATTCCCTCCTGTATTTTCTTGAGCTAGCTCAAGTGGCTCTTATCAAAGAGGACACAGATGTTAGCACAAATTTTCACGATGGCTGCTACACAGATTAGGGTTAAACTGGACTTCAAGTCATGCATTTCCCTAATAACGGTCTTCCTTCCTGACTACATTTTGCTTTTGTTCTCGATTTTTCTTTTTAAGGCATTATATCTCTTTGGGTTGCCTTTGTTGCCTGAAAATCTGTGGGAACAAAGCAGATAAGTACATTAATTTAGTATGTGATAGTATTGTCCTTTCTAAGTACTAAGGCTTTACCTGAAGACTTGAAACAGTAAGGAGCTTTGATGAGAGGCCTTCGGTAGTAATCACATATAACTGCCAGGGACTCCCCGGGGGCTGCCGGCGAATGTACACATATCTGAGCCTGCCAGTCAGGATTCTCTGTGACCCCGCCCACCTCACCTCTGCAAACGGTGTCTCCTGCTGCTTACTTTCACACATCCTACAGTGCGGGTGAATTGAAAAACTAATACCTCACATGCATCAACTCTACTGCTCATGCTGCTTCCCTCTCCTTGAAGTGTCCTTTCAGCAAAATTTCAAGATCTATCTCTCCATCCGTCCTGAATAAGTGGGAGTCCTTCTTCCAGGAAGTTATCCCTATTTCTCTCTGCTGTCTCCATTGCTACCTCCTCCTTCTTCAAAGGGCAATCTCTGCTTACTCTGAATTCCCAAAACATCTGGTATTCTCTGCCATTCGGTAAGTTGTGTGTCATTCATTTATCTGTGTAAATCCCTCACTAAACTCCACGCACCAGGCACCTCTGTGTCCAACACAGAGTAAGAGAAGAGCGTTAGTCTAACAGAATGTTGGAGTGTGTTCTTCCTGTGGGTGAAGCGTTTTGCCAAGCCTCACATTTGAGGACAATGAATGGTAAGTGCTAATTTAGCACGAAGACAGATGGTCACGATATCGTCATTATACCTCACAACAGAGATCCTTATTCATCCTTCAACTATATGCGTGCCTCTGCCACCAATTATCTACGCATTGACTCTACAAGAGGAAACTACAGAGATTTTCAAGGGATTCTTTAAAGGGAATTGTTAAGAGTAGTATAAACTGTTATTTCTTGCTCTCACTGCTATACTCCAGTGAGGAGAAGTCATAAGAACCACTGTCGGGGAGGCTGGAGATGACTTGGGGAAGAGCATCTGGCCTTAGTCACTCCTTCTGTCCTGTAATATGCTGGAGAGAGTAAAGGAAGCAGGGAGCAAGAGTAAGCTACACAACTACAATCTGGTAGGTCAAGTAGAAGCCAAGGAAATTAGCCAGGCTAGAGCTATCCCGAAAGGAATGTGCCCAGTGGTGTGACCTGCGGGGTCAGAGGAAAGAGCAGTGCCCATGCCAGGGAGCTGTCTTCTAGCCCACCCCACAGCGAAGCTCTGAAGGTCTCACCAGCGAACCTGTGCAGATCACCTGAGTTTAGATGCCAGCCATCTTAAGACCCCTGCCATATTAAGACTCTCACAAACCCTCACATAGGTAATAAATATTCTGTTCTCATCCTCATCCCCTGAAGCAGGGTTAGAGTGTGTGACTTGAGGGAACTCAGAGGCGGCATCTCCTTCCTCCCCCACTGCTCGCTGCAAGTGCAGAGATCAGGCTTGGTGTAGGGGAAGAAAACTCTGCATTAGATACAAACATGGCATGTTAACTTATGATACCAGGACTTTTCATATCTGAAGATGAGATCATTTTAATCCCTAGCATTGTCCAGAAAATGACCTGTCTTTGGGATGACTGAATCTGCCAGGTGGGCAAACAATGCCTGAAGTGAGAAGGCAGTGAGCAAACAGAAACACCTGTGTCCTGCTTCTACTCCCCTCTCTACCCATCTCCTCAGAGCTCAACCTACTCACCAAACCAGCTACATGACTTCTAACTAAGTGGACAAGGTGCTGTCGCTCTGATGGAACATGACGTTTCTGGTCTTTCCCCTCCTGAGGCTTTCTTCTTCTAGACATAGTCACAGACCTGCTCTGGGTTATCCCAGCCCTCAGTGTATCCCTGCTGGGTGAGGGATGATTCAAGAGTGGCCAGGTGGTATGATGGTCAACAGGCTATCACCGTTCCGTCCATGACCAGCACTAAGGAATTAAGCACATAAAAGCTCAGAACACTTGCTCTAGCTCATAAAGCAATTCTGAGGCAAGACTAGAACTCATGCTCATGTTTTGGGGTTCCTAGTGGCACAAGTCTACCTGACTCCCCTCTGATATCTTCCAAGTGTTTACAGAGCTAACCAGTCTTCTCAAAAGAAGACACAGCGGAGAGATGCAGCAGAGGGTCATTCATCTTGCTAGGAGTGCTTAGTGTCACCTGTACAGTAATTTACACTCTGTAGGTACCATTTTCTTCTGAGCTCCAGATCTTCACAAAAACATCACACATGAGGAAATTATTACTTGCCAAAGGTCCCAGAGACAAGGCATAGGGAAGGATAGCCATGACACTGCTCCTGTGCCCCTGTGAGCTAGCTTAGTTCTTTTTTTGTTTTGTTTTGTTTTGGTCCTTTTGAGACAGAGTCCTGCTATGTAGCTCAGACTGGCCTTGAGCTCACTTTGTAGCCCAAGCTGGTCTTGAACTCATAACAATCCTCCTGCCTCAGCCTCCAGGGTTCTGGGATTACAGGCGTGCACCGCCATGCCCAGAACGTTCTTGAAAATTCCTAGCTTTCCTCTTTCCTTTCACCATCATTCAGAAATAAATCAAGCAAATTGCTTAAAAAATATCAGACATCATAAAAGAAATATTGCAGATTCAAAATTATTCAGTCATAAGAAAGGTAATATCATTGATTCAAAATTATCTAGTCATATGTACATTAATAACATAAAAATATTTAATAGGCTATGAAGAGACATTGCAACCCTAATAATCAAAATTGATATCACTTACATCTATGGCACCGGTAAATCCTGTCACTGGGTTGAGGTAATAGATGACTTCACTACAAGTTTCTTGTTTTAAGATGCTACATGAAACTCTCAAGGTTATTAATCGCTTACAATGGCTGATGTTTTATCTGTTATTTTTCATAATGCTCCAGTGTTGGACAAAGAACAGGAGATGACAGCGCCATTCTTTTTCTTTCTTTTCTGTTGAGGCCATCACCTTTCTCACTTACTAAGAGTTAGTATCAAGCCCTGAGTTCCTTGACTGGAAATATTTTCTGAGTGGCATCCCAAAGGAAGGAAATGAGCAATGGTAGCTGTAAGCCACACCTTGCTTTGGGGAGAATTCCACTAGGGTAAAATGTTAGCATTTGTCCTCACATATCAAAGACCCAGCAAAGACCTAGTTTTATGTCCATACGAAGCACAGCTGAATAATGGAACATGTCCTTTGGGTTTTCTTAAAGATCCCTTTTCATATTTCTTTTTCATTTTTTTATGTACAAGACATAAACTACAAAGAACACAAAATACACTGCATATGTTGACAAGTTTTTGAGGCTAAGACCTACTTCTTATCAGGATATTTTCCTGAAAAGTTCAGGGACTTCATACTTCAACCCATTCCTAATACCACCTTCAAGAAATTCATAGGCAATGAGGCTTCAACAACGAAGGTACCAGTTTCTCAGAAGCTCTTTTTTGTGCGTCTGTAGACTTTCATAGATAAAAATGAACACTTTGTTTTGCTGAAAGGCTTACTTGTTAAACAAACCATCAAAGTAATGGCTATATCTTGCATGAGATACTGGTAATTTCCAAAGAGCTGTAGTTGCTGAAAAAGAAAGAAAGGGAAATATAAGAGTGGCTTCTGTCGTGGTAGCATTTTTATCATTTCCAACCTTCTTTTCAAAGTAGTTAGAAAGCAACTACTATTTTTCTCCCCTATCCAGGAAGAAAATGACATAACTAAAATCCTTGGCCTCTTAATGGACAGAATGAAACTGGGTCACTATTTTGTAATATTTGAATTAACTCCATCCTAGCAATGAGTCAGTCATTATGAGATTAAATGTTTATTATCATTGAATTTTAAAAAGTTTTTTCAGTACTAAAATATTGGTAATCCTTTCCCAACTCTATGTTTATCTGTTTAAGTGAGTAAATTCAGGAACAAATCTCCAGTATGGGACATTTTTAACAGTCACAATGCTCCACTGTTGGACAAAGAAAAGGAGATGACAAAATCAAAATCAAATGCAACAACTCTTCCTTTTACTCTTTTCTCAGTCTTTTACCACAAATATTCCACAGTTGGAGAGGGATCCTCTTCCTGAAGTGTTATATCTAGGCTACTCGGAAACTCTCCCTACACTCCAAACGAAGAAAATGGGCTTGGAGAGGTCAAGAGTCTCAGGTTATGCAGAAAAAATAACACCCTAGAAACTGAATCCACATCTACTTATTTCACCTTCCACACTTCAAGTTCCCAAGCACATAGGTGCCTAATTCAAAGGAGATGTCATTTACTGCAAGACACAAAAACCTGTGTCAAAGCCACACTGCAAAGAATGAACTATGGCTGTAAATACAATTAGAACTGGAAGGAAAAGATTTTGGTTCATACCCAATAGAGCAGTAATGTTGCAACAAACTGGATTATCCCATACATGATCAAGTATTTAAACACCCCAAAGGATGAAACCAGAGCGGCTCGGCCTTCTCTGAAAAAATAATAAATAAGCAAGTAAGAAAATAAATACATAAAATGAATCTGGTTCTGTATGAAACACGTCTGTTAGTTTCTTGTAAATTTCCAAACGACTTTGATTTTTAATAGCCCATTGATATACATTCACTTAAAGCATAGATTCATCCTCTCAACTACTTAATTATTCATTCATTCATTCGTTCGTTCGTTCATTTATTCTCTCCTCAGTCATCCCCTCCCTTATTGATGTTTAATTCACTTTTATGTAGGTCTTATGAGGTGACAACATTACACTAAATAACATGGAGAATGTAAAGGGAGTCAAGCCTGATCCTTCCCTTGAAGTAAGAAGATTACCACATATATTATGAACACAGTACAACACTGATAGGATGCAAAATGTCCAGCCCCAGCCTTGGCTTGATTATGACTCCTTGTATTGTAAGTACACATACTTCCTGGAAATTGTTGTGTGTGTTTCAGAGGCCCTTGAAGACATGAAACTAAAAAATGCTTGGTGCTCTCCCGTTGTTGGAAGCATGACTGCAGCTCTAACATTTGAGACAGAATAAGTCTTGCTGGCCTTGGTATTCCAGGAAGAACACACGGTAGTGATCTGAGCTGGTGTGGATTTCAAGAGATCAAAAATATAGTTAAGAACTGCAGCTTTGAAAGTGGATATTAAAAGGTTCCATTTTTAAAAGTTCCATGTGAGGTATCACTGTCTTAACTGAGCTCTGCTGGTTGGCAGCAGCCAGGAGGAAGACAGAGTACCTCAATGTCCTGCAGCCTGCTTTAGTCAGGGCAGAAATGATTCTACATGAGAGACCCATACCTGTGTCATTTCTTGGGCGTACTGACTTGGACACATGCTCTGTTCTAATACTTTCTTAATGGAACAGGGACAGGAAAAAGAAAACAGACCCAACTACTAACCACTGTGCCTCAGGAGAGATGGGAGAGCTGGGCTGGGAGACAGGCCCGGGAGCTTGGGCAGATGTTTTCCAACAGGCTGTGAGGCATTACCATCGATTTTCAACACAGAGAATGAAAGAAGAGACAAGCCGAGCAACGCAAGCCTATGAAGCCTATATTGTTCTTCCAAGTCTGACATAAACATTGTGATTTCTGCAGCCATTTGTATTTCCAAGACAATAAGAGCACTCCAATTCAAGGGAAAGAAGGAAAGTACAAACAAAAACAAAACCATTCTAAGTAAAGACTGAGTGGCTTGTGGTCTTCTGAAATTACTGCTCTAAGTAAAACCACTCTAAGTAAAGAATAGAGGGCTTGTGGTCCTCTGGAATTACTGCTATATTTCATGATTATGAATTTTGAGCAGCTCACATATTTATTCATGTGTCCCACAAACATCCTTCCAACACGCTGGTGTACTGAGTTTAGTACAAGGCTTAATGCTTTGTACAGTAATGAGTAAGACACAGTCTTTGCCCTAAGGGACTTGAACAAAACAAGTGGTTCAAGTCTCAACCCTGAGTCTGGACCTATGCATTTAAAACTATGTTTCCTTGCTTCGCTGGAGTATTTTCTCAGTCAGAAATGAGCAGCCATCAAAGAAAGCAAAGGGTAAAGTGGGCCTAACAGAGATGAATCATGTCTAATTTTTATGACTCTGAAATATAGAAGCAAAGGCTTCCTGTCTTGAAGTCTTACTAAGCATCTGCTACTAGAGAAATTTCACATCATGACTTGTGTTCTAAAACAGTATATTGTATTCATAAATGCATTGGGCCATGTGTATGAGAAGACCCGAAGTTCTGTGTTTTGGAATGATCAGGTGGGAGCTTCAAATAAACATCCAGAAGGCCAAACTCCCTAGGTAAGCCTTCCACTCCTGTTTCTCCAGCTTTCTCTCCATAGCTCCCACCTGAGAATTCCTGCTCAGTTTCACTAATTGTTCCCTCAGCTGATTCTTCAGTTACAACCCTTTCCAGGAATGCCATTCCCATTTCTTCAACCTGAAATTCCCGCTGTGATAGTTACTTTTCTCATTGCTGAGACAAAATAACCTAGACCCGAAGTTAAAGGGGAATAGATTTATTGGATCACAGTTTGTAGAGGTTGCAGTCCATAATCAGTAAGCTCCAAGGCAGGGTGGCACGGCACACAGGCATTGCAGAGGAGAAACAGTTCCTGGAATATCTCTCTCGGGAGTTTTCAACCTTGGATAGAAGGTTGCAAAGCAACAAGGGACAACCACAGCTCTTTCTATCCTTTACGTCTTATCCAGGCTACTTAGCACTAACCCTTAATCCTAGTGCTTTTATCATAGCAGCGCACTATGAATCTATCCCAGGGTCACACATTCTAGATCCAGCCACATCTGTAAATGTCCCATGACTGCATGAGGCTTTGGGGGAACATCTGGATATAAGCCATGACACCCTCCCACTTCCATTCTATGCATATGAACCCTATTCCTCTTCTTGGTCACTGAAACCTTCCGACTTGGCTTGAGTTCTTATACCCAGTAGCTGGAACATTTTTTGTATTTTCTGGACATTATTGTAAGCAAGTTTATTGAACATCTATCAAAAGGCACCAGGTATAAGATTCTCTGTGGTGAGATATATATATATATATAATATAAAATATATATATATATAAAATCTGTGTTGAGATATATATAATCTGTGTGTGTGTGTATATATATATATATATATATATATATATAATCATTCTTTATTCACCACACTTTTAAGAACATTTAAAAAGAGCTCCATGAGTTGTATTGATAATGGAAATCATACTGTCATGGTAAGGAGAGGGCTTGAAGAAACTGTACAAAGAAAAATCAGTGAGTCATAATGCCTGTTTGATATAGGTCAAGGAAAGCAAAGAGTTAAAGTATTCTTTTTTTTTTTTTTGCGGTACTGGGGGAGTTAAAGTATTCTGAGCTTCTGAGCCTCCCTGACTGACACTAAGGATCAAATCTGCCTTCAAAGCAGGGAAGATGGGGAAGTGGCGCTGCGTTGGGCATGGAGGAGGTGATGGCCTTTGATGATTCTGGTGGATATGCCAAGCTGCCTGGCTTATATGAAGTCACGGTGTGGAATTTCAGGACTGACACATTCCTGCTGGGAACCTGTTCATTCTAATGCACCAAGGAATGTGCTATAGAATTTCACAGCTGCTTTTCTGTACAAGTACTCAAAATCTCATGATGACTTCCAGACCACTGACCATGATAATTGCCCCCAGGTGCTATAGGAAACAAGGGAAACAGATTTACAGCAAAATATAAAACCTAATGTTTTATTGTTAACTACATAACACTATTAGAGCTAAGATCAGAAATGAGAATGGAGTAAGGGTTCTCTAGTGGGTAAATAAACTATTCTTACTCCCTTGCCTTTCCCTAATCAATTATAATATTGCTTATGTCAAAGTTTTGTGTGTCTGCTAATTTTCTTCTTGGAGATCTACAATATGGAGGAAGCTATCTAATAAATGTTCCCATTCTGCTTTCTTGTCCACCCTAAACTCCCAAGAGAGATATTCCAGGAGGCATCTATCATATGAAAGAAGAGAGAAGAAATGCAAACAGGTTGTGAATATTAAATCGAGCTTTCAGCTGTCTACACGACATACCCACCTATTCTTTGGGGCTCAGCAAAAGTCACTGTTTGGTGTAGTTTTGCAGCCAGCATTCTCAGCACCACTAATTTCCCCCCTACTTGTGCTGCAACAGCACTCACCTGCACTCAGTGGGTTAAATCCGTGCTGAATTCCATCCGTTTCCAAGGCCAAATAATGAGCCCACTGCCCAGGGGGAGAAGGGGAAGAGGAGGCTTACCTGATGAGGTGAGGCACACACTCGATGTTGGCTGTTTTGGAGGTGAAGGGAGATGCGACGGACGCTTCCTGCTCTGACAGTGAGATGCCGGCATGAGCCATTTTCAAAGCCTGGAACGACCCATTCACATTATACCTAAGACTCCTCTGGCCCCTCTCTCACTACTCAGTCACCAAGAGGTTGTTCTTCATATTCCAGAATTATAACACTGTACCCATCCACTTCTGGGTTTCTATTCATTTTTCCTTCCATCTGGAATGGTCTGTCTCCCCTTCCCATAGTCACCAGTGAAAGAGGCACCAACTAAACAGTGTTCCAGAGAGGTTGTGTGTGTGTGTGTGTGTGTGTGTGTGTGTGTGTGTGTGTATGCATATGCATGCATGCATCCCCACATCTGTATTAGCAGGCGGAAGATGTTACATGTCAAAAGCCTACTTAAAAAATGACAGAATTTGCATGAAGATTATTTGGTGACCTTCACCATCTCAGTTCTCATACTTACCAGGCTGTCCTCACAACAAATGGGGAAGGAGAGCTAATCTCCTCCTTTTTCTACTCTGCCTGAGCTAGCCAACCAGCTAGTTGCTGAAAGGGGCATAAAACATTGTCACTGGAGACAGAGATCAGATCACATTTATCATGGGCTCACTGGAACACGTATGTTGCCTCACGGAAATACAGGATAATTCATGTCTCATCAAGACTAAGATGGTCCGGATGGTACAGAGAGCAGGTTGGTCAGTAGACAGACCAGAAAAGCCCCAATTCTATAAAATTGTGCAAGCATAGAATGAAATTTTGTATTTATGTCCTTCTGTCCAATACAAACTACCTGGTACCATAGATTCAAGTTCAATAAAAATTAGAACATTTGCTTTATCCTCTTTTCTCCCTTTGTATTTTATATCACTATTACATAAGTTTAGATCATCTATCATGTATTAGAATTTGTTTTGTGCACAATTCTTTCTCCCCTCCAGCACGGAACTATTTGGGGAGCAGAGACTATGCTTTTTTTTTAGTATTTGATATCTTTGTTCTAGATGCATATAATGTGTATTCATTCTAGGTTTTAAAGAACAAACTAACAACTAGCTCTAGCTTCTCCTCATGAAACAACACAGAAGAACTATAATAAATCTCGTTATGAACAAGATTTCACAGGACTTTGAAGAAAATACTTAAGAAAGTAAAAGAAATACCCAGACCTTTCCACTTTCTTCAATTGCTTTTCTTTTGTGGTACTGGGATTAAACTAGGGGCCTTGCATATGCTAGGCAAGAACTCCTTTACTCCTTCCTTGTCCCACAATTAGCTACTAAAAATGTACTTACGTACACAATCTTCAAAGTAGATTGTCATTTCAACTCTAGCATAGAACTCACAATCGAAAACATGTATTATTCTTCTGTGTATGAGAATTCTTATGAGAATCACTCACCTAAGGTTGTGTGATAACTACACAGTCTATGATTTCACTCAGAGTTTTAGTAAAGCTATGTTAAAAAATTAACCCAAGAGTGGAAGTTTGGCAGAGATGGATACAATTTACACAAAGTTCAAAACTTTAATGATCCATTTCAAACTTTTTCTTCACTCAGACTTTATCAGCTGTTTGCCTTCAGGCAAAAACACTTCACCTCCCTCCCAGAGACTTCATTTTTTTTTTTTAAGTCCACGTTTGCAGTACATCATGATAACAAGCGTGGGGAGGCGTTTGTGCATGTGCGCATGTGCACAGCGCGCCTTCGTTCTCCTCATTCCCTCACTGATAACACAGAAGACTGAAACCAGCTCGTTATGTCACGTCCCTTCTGGGTCTGAAATATAAGGAACTTAGTGGCGTTTCCCCTGCCTTTATAACTCCAGCGGTTGCCCCAAACAGCTGTGCTGATCTATCTCTCTTTCCTTCTCTCCACTTCTATCCCACATTCAGGCAGAGGTGGGCATGCTCAGCACAGGGATCAAGTCGCGGCTGGGGCAAGGATGAAGAGACAAGCCCCAGAGGACTTTGGAGGCCTCAGAAGGGATGCTGAGCTGCTCATATGAGAAGTCATTCCTACTCACCCCGCAGTCATTGGCTCCGTCTCCGCACATGCCCACATAGTAACTGCAGAGCAAACAACACAAAATATACATAGCTGAATACACCACTGGGGTCATTTCCATCATAATTAACTTATGTGTACGTGTGTGTGTGTGTGTGTGTGTGTGTGTGTGTGTGTGTGTGTCCCTGAACTCATGTGGAATCAGGATGAGGAAAATGGTGTGAAGAGACATTATCCCAGAGGAAAAAGGTCATTGCATCATTTAAATTCTTTCAATCAATCACACTGATATCACCAAGGATATTGGCAAAGACAGTAATCAAAAGAAGACCTGTTTAACTACATCCATCAAGGCCAAGTTTAAGAGCATGGAGTTGCCATTACAGCATTTCCCAGCAGAGTTTAGAGTTCAGACATCAGGATGAAAACATTTGGGAAACAATGTAAGAGGTATAACTGAAGACATACACACATGTCCTTGACGCGTCTCAGAGTGACAAGGAAATAATGTGCTCCCTATGTATAACAGATGCATATGCAAACAAGCTATAAATAGAAAACTAACAATTAAAGATGCTGCCAAGGGAAAAGAATTTCTTATGCAAGACACAATCTGTCTTGTATTATGAGTAAACAATATATTATAGGTATTGATTAATGGCAATTCAGGGGCTTTTTTCCAAAAGCAGATAAAACTAGAAACCCAAACTATAAATAAAGGGAAAACAAAAAATAGATAATAGGCAGTAAAGAGGTAGATCTTTCTCAAGTAGGAATGGGATCAAGAAATAGAGGAAGAGGAGGGGGAGGACATGAAAAAATTAAAATGTGTCACATATATGAGCCAGCTCCACACAAGAAATATAAATATTATGTACTGCAAACATGTACTAATAATATAACCATAAAATCAATAAGGCAAAATAGTAAATTTCTTACAGCACATTCTTATTTGTGGGAACACGAGAAATGACCCATTTCATAGAGCAAAAATGGCCGCGTGTAGACAAGTCCATATGGTTTGACCTAATGTTGGACTAGTATAGATGAAAATCACCCCAGGAGTACTTGCACAGACATGTCATGACCACCCACAATTGTGGAAAGTGCATATCTGGCCTCTACATCACACCAGGACTCTTTCATCTTCTACTCAGAAAAAGAATCCCAACAGCCTTGTGCATATTGTCCACTACAAAAGTGTGAAAAAGAGAACAGAGGAATTGAGAAGACAGCTCATATTGAGGCAGCATATGTCTTCCTGAGTTAATTTTGCTTTAGGCCAATACAGTTTTTCAGAATTAAGCATTTCAGTTGACAAAATTTCTCAGAAATTTGAGACAAGCAAACTACTTTCTTTAGCCAGTGTCATGCAAGGACCATGTCCATGAACTAGTTATTTTAGACACAGCCTCAGTTAGCCTGAAAGCTTTATGTGAGTTAATAGGCAGTGTTTGAGGCTTCCTTATGAACGTCTGGACAACAAAATACAATGGTAAAAGTCTTCTGCTTCTGCCAACCACTTATAAGCAATTATCTAAAATTTCATCATTTCATTCATTTGTAAAATCTGCAGGCAAGAAACTGTTAAACTCCCAGCAAGTAATGCGTGGATCTCTTCTCAGAAAGAATAGGTGCACTCTTCCGTGACTTGGCCAGCGGAGGTTTTGAGGTAGATAAGAAAAGATATTCCTTTGACTTTGGTCTCTGTGTCTCATACACGCCAGGTGCCATTTCACTTCTCGCCAAGAGGACTGAGCAGTGTTCACACACTTCCTAATGGACCAGCCTGAGAATTTGAGGTGATAATGCACACAGTTTCTGAGTTATACAGCACACCCCTACAAACACATACACAATTTCTTTTCTCAACATCTAAGCAGGAGATATTCCTGTAAGATAGGGTTCATGGGCCACAAAATGCGTTCGATTTGGAGTGTACAGCTTCCTAACTGACCTCACGGGTCTTTACTTCCTGGTAGTCATGGTATTGTGAAGTCTGCTCCCTTGCATGTGGACTGGACCTAGTGACTTATCTCTAATGAAAAAAAAAAGGCAGCACACTGGTGGGTGGTATGTCCTTAGACCTCATGTTGGCAAAGGGGAGTCAGGGGCTTAATGCTGAGATACTGAATTTCTCTTTAGGCCCTCCGTCTCAACTCTGTTACTTTTTCCAGATCATTGTTTTAAGGTGAGGTGAACTCTAATTAATAATAACTGTCACTTGTCACTTCTGAGGTTAAGATACAAAAAACAGCACCTGCTCTCTCCCTGTCTGTCCCATCCACCCCCCCACACACACATACTACTTCCTGCTGGCTCACTCTTAGGAAAGCCGGCTGCCATGGCAGGAGCCTCCTTATGTAAGGGCCCATGTGTCAAGGAACAGACATCAACTTCTTCCAACCGCCAGTGAAAAACTGAGGCCCTTGGTCCAACTGCCCACCAGAAGCCTAATGCATCTAACAACACGCAAACAAGGCACATGTCAGATCCGTTCTCCATGTACCTCTAGACAACTGCAGCCCTGGCTGACACCTGATGACAGCCTATGACACAGCCTGAGTCAGGGGCTTAGCTGAGCCACACCTGGGTCTCTGACCCACAGAAATGTGAAGTAGTAAACAGTGTCATTCTAAGCCACTAAAGATTGGGGAAATTTGTTATGCAGCAGTAGGTAACAAATGCATTCTCTTATCATGCTGCACCACTTACTTTAATTTCTGAAATTCTTCAACAAGGCTTGATTTCTGCCCTGGAGACATTCTTGCAAAAATGGTTCCATTCACCAGAATCTAAAGAGAAAAATTCCATTGTAATAAGATTAGGGAGAAGAACTTTATAAATGCAGAAGTTCTGAAAAATCATTTCTAGGCATTGATTTAATATAGCATTGGGTGGTATGTCATTAGACCTAATGTCAGCAGAGGGGAATCAGGGGTTTAATGCTTAGATATTGAACTTTCATTTCAAGCCCTCCGTCTCAGCTCTATTACTTTTTCCAGACCATTTTCCCAAGGTGAGGTGACCTCTAATTAATAACAATAACCACGGAGCAGCAGAGCATAGGAATGAAAGTGCCTTTTACTACACACTGTTTCCATAGTTGCAGCACAGGCAGAGAAAAGACCAAAATTCAGAAGTTGAGAAACAAGATACTGTTCTCAGCTGTGTCCCTACTAGCCGTGCAAACCTCAGGCAAGTGACTTAAGCTCTCTGAGTCTCTTTTTCCCATCCCTACAATGAGAACCTGTACTAAGAGCTCTCTCAGTGCTCTTCCGGTCTGGAATCTGCAGCCCTCAACGGTAAGGTGATGATTTTTAAGGCACCACTAGCAGACGGTAGCTCCTCTCAGCTTGTGTTCCATTTATCTTCTCCACATTCACAGCACAACCCCGTATAGCACTATTTTATTTTATTTTTTTTTCTCCGGTACCAGGGATCGAACTCAGGACTTTGCGCTTGCCAGGCAAGTGCTTATGCCACTGAGCTATACCCCCAGCCCCTAGCACTATTTTAAAACAGGACACAAGGAGGACAAGATAACAAATGGCTTTGAAAATAAACCATGGGGGCCTTTATTTCCTCCTGCTGTAATTTATGAATCTAGGCAGGAAGGGGAATACAGCTCAGCCTGATCGGAGTCGGTGGCTTTCAGAGCGAGAGGCTGACCCTCAAAACAGGCAGCACACTTGAAACCATTCTCTAGGTAGGAACGAATGGAAGGTAGGGGCTGCTGAGATGGGACAAAATAATGCAAGATGTGAAGGGAAGACTGTGTGATAAGGTAGCACCAGAGCGATGTAGGCAGGACCAGGAGCCTTCTTTGAGTGCAGCTCCCCTTCCAGGGTGTTTGTCCTCCAAATCAGGGCTCCCCAAACAGAAAGCAGGCTGCACAGCAGAAGGTGAGTGGAGGGTGGGTGAGCAAGAAAAGGAAGCTTTGTCTGTTCTTACAGCTGTTCCCACCATCTCCTGTCAGTTCAGCGGCGATATCAGATTCTCATAGGAGCGCGAATCCTGTGAACTGTGCATGTGATCTAGGTTGTGTGCTCCTTATGAGAACTTAATGTAATAATAATAGAGATAAAATGCACAGTATATATAAAATGCACTTCAGTCATCTTGAAGCTAACCCCACCCACCCTGTTGTGAAAAATTGTCTTTTGTAAAACCAGTCCCTGGTGCCAAAGAGGTTGAGGAGAACCCTGCAACTCTATGACAGTCTTGGTGATGAGCACTTCCATTATTGTCTTCTACTTTGCCTCACTAATGTGAAGAGAAAACCAAAAGGCTTCATTTCTCCTGTACTTACTTTTGGAAGCAAGCCGTTGAAATGCTGAAATATCACTTGGTATGATTTCCCAGTCATTGCAAAATGGTAAGAGCCCCCTCTTCCTTCATCAGGGAAAGAGCTGTTTCCAACATTAGCGTAGGTTTCCTAAAATCGAAAGGGTATTGTTTCCACATGAGCTCCTCAAGCACGCCTCTGCTTTCCTATATTTCATGGAAGGAAATGTATTCAGGTTTCATGACAAAGGGAGGAGCAGAAAATGCAAAATGCATAGTTTACCTGTGGAACACTGGCCCATGAGAAGATACCCAAGATGTCCTCCATCCCCCAAATCATGTGAACATGTGATACACTGTAAGGACAGCACAGTACTCCAGCGACATGGTACTCGGGATCTTTTCCTGAGAAATTTAACTTGTGATGTCAGCCTACTGCAAAGTATTGGCCTAAGGTACTGCTGAATAATTATGAGGAAGAAAAAAACAACCTTCCATTTTATCCCTCTTCCTGCACAACCTTCTGTTTCCTAAGCTCTCTTCTGTTCATTTGTTCCACTTCTTCACTATAAATTAGGCAGATTCTTTATTGCCAGGGCCTAACTTCTTTCAGCATTTGATATTTGATCTCTGTACTGGTCCTACCAAAACAGGTGGCTCCTTTCCTCAGGGTGCCCAGATCTCTTCCATGCCCTATGTCCTATGACACCAACACTACTCCTTCCCTCCTGTCTTCTACCTGTCAGTTTTGCCCTTCACACTGGCATCATCCCTCCTGGCTCCAAACTGGGGAGTATTTTAGTCTCTTGGACAGTGTTTGTGTCTCTAAGACACAATACCCCACACTCAGAACTTAAAAGAGGAGAGGTTCAGTTTGACTCATAGTTCCCGGGGGTTCAGTCCATTCTTGGGTATTTCCAAGGCAGACACATCATGACTGAGGGACGTTGTGGAGCAAAGCCGCTCCATTAATGGCAGTCAGGAAGCAGGGCCAAACAGGTCCAGAAAGTAAGAGGCCAAAAACCACAGATGGACACCTCCATGACCCAAGAGACACCCATAAGGGTGCTTTCGTACTCCCCTTGGTAGCTCCCAAGCCAATCAAATTGAAAATTAAGCTTAGCCATAACAGGCAGGAAGCAACTGACAGGAACCATATCACTAAATGACAATGATTGTTCATGGACCATTCCTCAGAGAGCCTTACATTTGTATAGGATTCACATATAGGAAGGAGAACATTTTATTTAGTAGTGAAATTCACCTCAAGGAAAACACTATTTAGAAGAAACAAATCTGCTCTGCTGAATTTGGAGGCAAGGTAAAGTCTCACCCCCTCTTCTGATTGCAAAACAACTGACGAAAGACATGCTCTAAGGACAATGGCAGTAGCCCTTCCTGCTTGTACCAGGAAGGTGGGAGAGGAGGTGTGGTAGCCAGAGAGGAGCAAGAGGAAGGGGCTGAGACTGCTGCGGGACTTCTCCTAGGGGCCACCGGATCTCCAGAAAAGGTATTAAACTCATCAATGAATAGTGAGCCTGGACTTGGTTAAAGTGAGTGAAGGCCCGGAGTATTGTAACACAGGGAGCTCCAGGTGTAGGCAGAAGCAGGTGGGCTCATGGGAAATGGGCACCAGAGATCTGTTGGAAGTGTAGGGAGTGCCATTATCTTTCATAGCCTGAATAGATTGGGGCTTGAGTCACACTGATCCACCTCTTCCCCAGGAATGGATAGTGCCACTCCATGTAGCTGTGAAGTCTATGTACTGCACAAAGGTGCAGTCTCTATTTAATGATCTGAAAGGTGGTGGGCTTGAAGCAAGGGGGCATTTTTGTAATTCATTACCTGGAGGGCCATCTCTCTGAAGTCACTCAAAAAAGAAAAGACATCACCTTTTGTGATGGATGTCAGGCCCTGGTCCTTTCTCATCACATGAAAGAGCTATTCAGTTGCTAGAGAAGACTGTCAACTTCATGTCACAGGCACAGAGAGAGCTAAATGCCTGTGGATTTGTGTGGAATCAAACAGATCTGCGTCTGGTTTCTGCTCTGCAACTCATCCGCTTGCAGCTTGGCAAGCTTACTTCTCTGAGTCTGTCTTCTGTTCTGTAAAATGAATCGCTTGCCCAACTGCATAGGGTCATTGTGAGGATCAAGTTGGAACTATGGACGTAAATCATAACCTCTCAGCCCTCATTGCACATTGGAATCTCTGAGAGAAGAGCAATGTGGACTTTGTAGCCCAGGGATTCTGGTTTAAGCCACACAGCCTGCATTAGAGAGCTTGAGACCCACTCAGGTTTCTGAGGTGCGGGCAGGGCTGAGGAGTGGTGCTGGAGTGGTACTTTGCAAACTGAATGCTCTGGGCAGATGTGGGGGACCATTACTGTGATGGCTCCTACAGCAGAGAAGGCTATGCAGTGCCAGGGCCGTAGTCTCTCAGCCTGGGCTTGTGGAAGGGAATCCTAACGTTTGCTCACATCCTTCCTCGGTCCAGTCTCTTGCTTCTCTACCAGCTGCCAAGTCACAGAAGCAGGAAAATTCTCTTCTGGTTCATTGGCTTCGACGATGATCACCTGGCTGCCTGGAGGAATCATTTCAGAATTCTTTGCAACAGTAATAGCCGTTTGAAGATTGTCACCTACAAGGTAAAGAAACACTGCTTGTTTTAAGTGCAAATCTCTTAAGAGTCAACCAGAATTGAGCTTCCCTTCTCCACTCTTTTTTGGTGCTCTTTGGGCATGTGCATCAGTTTCTACATTATTTTATCAATACTTATCTTTCCCTCTGCCCAAGACTGTCTATGCCTAGTGGGCAAATCTATGTCCACATCTCCTTCCAAGGATGATCAGCATCATGTCTCACCCACTGTGTATTTTCAAAACAAGCACAAATGAATGAAGAAATGTTCAAGCACTTCAGAGTGACTAATCCTCAGGCCACAGCTCACCACTGAGAACATAGTAAGATCCCAGTCTGAGAGCAGGAAGTGATCCTCAGGATCTGGATTCCAGTTAATCAGAGAATAGAACACTTAGGTGAAGCCAGGTCATGCTTGGGTTTGATGAGCAGGTGCCAAATCTGGCCCATTTCCTCTAAGCATTGTCAACTGGAGCTCACAGCCTTTACACAGAGATTTCACAGGGATTCTTTCAGACAGTACTTTGGTTCCTACTGTTCTACTCATCTTGGGCACATTCTGGGCAGGAAGGCAGGTGTTAGACAGCGAGATATGGTCCCTACCTCCAGAGCTTCTGATCCTCCTGCAAGACCACACAGGTAACAGGATTACAGGGTAACAAACACACCAGAAGGACATTTTCTTTCTACCCTAGTCACATGAGCTCACTCAGCTCATGCATCTTTGGGGAGGTGGTATTTGTTTCTTTGGAGTTTTTTATGGCTAGGATGTAATAAACCTGTCAGAGCACAAGAAAAAACATACCTGTAATCATCACAGTCCTGATGCGGGCCTCACTTAGTTCCTTCAAGACTGGTTTGGTTTCCTTTTTCAAGCGATTCTCCATTATGAGAAGTCCCAGAAATGTTAACTCTGACTCTGCGTCCTCCCTTTGAATTCAAGAGAAAATCAATATTAATAACCGTGTATTCTTGACTGTTCACTTCACTTCTTCCTAAAATTTCTTTCCACATTTTGTTAATGTGATACAGGACTCACACATGTTAAAGGAAAAATAACCTCATTGCTTATAATGAAAACCAATAGTCTGTCTCTGTGACACTCCTGTGAAGACAGATGTTATTGTTATTAAGAAGACAGGTGCCTTTTCTTATTTAAGTTTTAAACTTGGGCTTGTGCTATTTTGAAACATAATTTAATAAGTTAAAATTGTTTTTTGGCAGCCTTGGTATGGGAAGTATAATGATGTATCAAGTGGTATTTTACTTATGCTGTTGTTATCACATATATAGTGTCACTTGTACTAGAAAAACAAACGTTTCTTATTTACTTGGGTTCTCAATGGACAGAGTAACAATCAGCCCTTCAAATCAAAGATAAGTTTGATCGTGTCTCTATCAGACTTTCTTAACACTCATCTTCCCAGAGGAAACACCTCCCTTCACAATCACAGCTCATTCATACCATTGCTTTTTGGCAACATGTACATTTGTGAAGACCTCATTTCAAAAACAGAGCCCACCAAGAATAAAACTAAATGAAAACTTTCTGAAGAGCACCTGAGAATTAACCAAGAACTGCTACCACTGTCATCAAACCAGATACTACTGCCCTGGTGTCACAAAAGTATGGTCTAACAGGTATGTTTATGTTGTCCTTTTTTCTATTACAATAAAATATTTTTTAAAGAAAGTTTCTTACTTATATACATTAACTATTACATATATATGCTTATGTGCTGCCCATTCATATCAAATTTTGGGCACCTGTATTTTAGACGTTATACAAGGTGTGATTACAAATATGGTGAAAGTTTAAATTTTTATTAAAAAAATTATTGCAATGAACGACACATTGCCATTAACCTCACTCACTTTAAACATGCTGATCCCATCATTCTTGTCACTTCCTGAAGCACTTTTGGACATCTTCCTATTTAGGTGCCTTCAGTTGCACTATTGTGGCTGCCCTTATGTCCCACACTGATTCAAACTGTTTAGTGTTCATGGTCATCTTGACTTGCAGAAAGAGCTAGAAATCACACAGAGTGCCAGATCCAGAGAATAAGTCGGATCTGGACAAAGGAGACTGTATTTGCGAGCCTGCTTTCCCATTGGTGGCCCTTGGCAGCAGCAGTCCATGTATTTTTGATCACATCTCATAAAGACACTCACCCAAAGGGACTTCCAGAACTGCTTCAGAGAGCGGCAAGAATGGTGAAGGACATGTGCTCAAAGGCAGGAACAGTGTTTAGAGGGGGATTAATAGCAATTTGTCTTACTTTAATAAAACTTCTCATTTAAACATGGACCATATATTTCAATTACACCTAATATTAAATACTTTGGTGAGCATTCAAATAATCAAATATCAATCCTGTCTTAGTGATAAAGAGGATGCTATAAAAGAAAGTCCACTGTAACTTGGAACTTTTAAAAGATTCTTCCTATCACTCAACTTTATTATTTTCCATTATAAATTGGATGGCTGCTAACTAGAACCAAAAGAAAGACTGAAAATTTTCTCACTGGTTCATTATGTATTTTTGTTAGACTCATACAACATTTTATGTCCTTTAACAGTTTGTTGAGGTGTGCTTGCTCTGCAAAAACTGCAAGTATTGAATGTAGACACTTTGACACATTTAAAAAATATGCCCACGCCTGTGCAACCACCATGTAATCAAAATAATAAATATATCTGTCACTCCATTTCTCCTGTGACTTCCTGATCCTGTCTTTACATTGTGCTTTGTTTTTGTCTATGACCAGAACACGTGAGACCTTCTCTCTTAACAAAATCTTAACTATACAATACAGTATCATTAAATATAAGCAGCGTGTTGTACAAATCTCTAGAACATACTCATTTTGTGTAAATAAAACTTTGCACCCATTAAAGAACTTCCCACTTCTCTCTCCCCCTTACCATTGGTAATCACCATTTTTTTTCTACTTCTATGAGGGTGACTATTTCAGGTGCTTTGCATATGTGGGATCATTTAGTATCTGTCTTTCTACTACTGGTGTGTTCCCCTTAGCATGATGTCCTCCATGTTCATCCATATTGTTTCATGTGGCAGGACTTCTTTCTTTTGTAAAGCTGAGTAATATTCCATTGTATGTATACATTATATTTTTAAAATCTATTTATCCACTTCCAAACATTTAGCCTATGTCTGTATCTTGGCTTTGGAAATAATGCTATAAAGAACATAGGAGTACAGATATCCCCTTTGAGGTCCTCATTTGTTTCGGATACAGCTCTTGAAGTGGGACTGTGGGGTGGCTACCTCACATAAGTCCCTCTATTTTTAACTGTGTGAAGACCCTCCACACTATATCCCATAGGAGTTGGGCCACTTTACATCCCCACTAACTGCGTACATAGGTTTTTCCATATCCTCATACTTGTCATCTCGTCTTTCCAGTACTGAGGATAGAACCTGTGTCTGCGACAGGCAAGTGTCTAACCACTGAGCTCCGTCCCTAGCCTCATTTTCCCTTTTTCTTTTAAACCCCACCCTAATAGGCCTGAGATGATCTCATTGTGGTTTTGATTTGCACATCAGTGTTACTTAGTGAAGTTTTCAAACACCCATTAGCCGTTTGTATGTTTTACTTGAAGAAATGCGCATTCTGGTCCTTGGCTCACTTCTATTTTTTAATTGAGCTGTGTTTCTTATACATTTTGGATATTAAAAGATAAATGGTTTGCAAATATTTTCTCCCATCCCATGGATTGCTGTTGAACATGGATAGTTTCCTGGACTTCATAGGAGATTTTTATATAATACCCTCATATAGAAAATGAAAAGAGACCTTTATCTCACACGGTACACAAAAATCAACTGGAATTGAATTAAAAACTTAAGTATAAGCCTCAAAGCTATGAAATTCCTAGCAGAAACCATAGGGGAAAGTTTGCTTGACCTTGGCCTTGGCCACAGTTTGCAGTGATTTCTTGGATCTGACACTAAAAGCACAGGCGACAACAGCAAAAACTGAGCAATGATACTGTTTCTCTTTTATAGCTCCTCCCATCATGCACTGCTCCAGGCACTCTGGCCTCTTGCTTCTCTACTGTACCCTCAGAAATGTGGCGTCAAAGGCTTTGCCCCACTTCCCTGATCCCCCGCAGTATCTTTCCTAGGGTATCTGCACGCCTCGCCCTTATTTACTCAGATCTCGGTCCAGCGTCACTCCTCAGAGGACTTCCTTTGTTCCCCCTTGCCAAATGGCACTTTCTGTGTTTTTTTTTTTAACTCTCTTAATCGTTTTGATTATCTCTCTGCAGGACATTTAACAATAACCAATGTCATGATATTTCTTAGATTGATTTTTTTATCTATCTTCCCCAATTAGGATAGAAAATTCTCAAGATCAAGGTTTTCACCTGATGATCTAATTCATGGTAAAGGTCTATAAAAATTTGCTAAACCAATGAAAGGGAAAATTCTCATGAAGTATTTCTCCTGTTCTTTAGTTTTAGGTGATATTGACTCCCAAATTATCTCAAAGAAATGCTTTGGCTTCCCTCTTCCTTGCTTTAAGATTTTAGAGGTTTCTTTTTTTATTTTCTTTCACTGGAAACTTTGCTAAATATAATTTGGTTCCAATACAAATCAAAATCCTATTATTTTATCCTATTTGAAAATATTAACTAAATGCTAAGTAACTCCCAGTAGTCCTTGCGAAGGACCTGTGGTGGTTGGAACTCATTTTATTATTTTGTTACATCTATAATAATGTCTATTTCACCAGTGGCTCTTAAATTAGAATCCAGCTGTATCTGGGTACAGCAGCCGACTGATGGCTACACTCCATCACCAGCTACATAAATCTTTCCTTCACACACAACCTTAACATTTGTTATTCAAATTTCTGTTTGAAAAATTATAAAATCCTTCACAGTACAGGGCTTTGTGTTTGCTTGAGATCAGCAAACACCTGGAATGTTAAATCCGAGGATGTCATTCACATATTTCAAAATGAGATTTGTGATTTATTTCAAATATTAAAATGTCATGGCTGAAGTTGCCTAAAAGATCATCCAGTTCAACATTTTGTAGGTGGAGAAACAGAAGCAGAGTAAAGAAAGGGCAATGATTGTTATTATTTTAGAGAGACTTAGATTGCAAGTAATAATTTTAAAGCAAAGATATCAGTATCTCACATGAAAGTGCCAATTATATATGAATGAGAATTTATCAGCAACAAAAGTCAAATACTCAAACATGAGTAATACACAAATTATCGGCTATTCAAATTTCCACAATATTTCTCTCCTCCTTTGCCACAGTTCCTTTGAAAAAAACTTTTAAAAATAGAACATTGGAAGAAAAAAATGGTACATGGATTATTCTGTAATGAGGACTATTTGTTTACTCAATGTAGTTAAGTATACTGAATTTTATTTCTTGTAAAGAATCAATTTGTGCTCATTGCCTCTGCAGACCTGAGGGGGATACACTTTGAGCCCCTTCCTCCTCAACCCCTCAAAAAAAAATCTAAAGTATCCTGGAAGCCTTTCAAATTTTCAACTGTCTCTCTCCCTCAGCCCATTTATGTGTGGGATACTCAAGTAAATCAGCCCTGTCATTCCAGAGGCAGAAAGGGAGTTGGCTGCTTCTGGCAGGATGACAGCTGAGACTAGGGTGGGCATGACATGGTGTGGAGCAAAGATAACACACCCGGACTAGTGTATCTGACATCCCCACTGCCATCTTTGTTCTGCCACCAGTCAGGATTGTGACCTGAGCCAGTGTTCCTCAGTCTCCCCTACAATTGCCCATCTCTGTGTCAGAGAGTTGGGCGAGGTTGGCCCTCCACCTTCTGAGCCTCCGTGTGATGTGACGACTCCATCTCCAGGGTTCACTCTCTTGGTGCCCACAGAGCCTGCCCTGGTGCCCATTCCTGACTCCTTACCTTGCTAAGTGCTCCACTTCTGAAAGCTTCCTTATCCTCAGGACTTTCTGGGCGAGGGCAATGACACGGAATCCTTGTATTGTATAGTTCTTTAGCACTTCTGGGAAGTTCTTGGGCACTGTCAGGAGAGAGGGAAGGGGTAAGTGTAAGTTCATGTTGAAGGTTGTGTAACTCCTAAGCGAGATTCCAGGATGCTGTCTCTGGACTTTGTTTTAATTTACACTTCACAAAACTGCTTTAATAAGAAAACATGCACCTTCAGACCAAGACCTCAAACAGCTTCATCAGTATGGTCTTATAATTCTAATGGAAACAAACATCAAAGGCATGCTGGTCATTGACTGTTATTAACTGAATACGTGACCCAAATCCACATGTTAAATTTTAATCCCTAATGTGATTGTATTTAGAGGTGTAGCCCCGGGAGCCCTAATAAATGGGATCATGACATAAGCATATACACAAGAGACAATCGCTCTCTCCACCACATGAGGATATAGCAGGAAGATTGCTGTTTGTAAGCCAGACAGACAGCTCTCTCCAGGAATCCAATTAGCCAGCACTTGGATTTTGGACACCCCAGCTTCTAGAACTGTAGGAGGTAGAACTGTGTAACCACCAACCCTGTGGTATTTTGTGACAGAGGCCCAAGATGGCCAAGACAATGTGCATGTGAAACATACTGACTTCGTCCAGTAAGTTCAAACCTCAGACTTAGGTCTCTTTACACAAAATAAGAGAAACAGTCTAGCTTCTAAATCAGGGGCTGGTAAACAATGGTGCACAGCCAAACCTGGCCCCCTGATTGATTTTGCAAAGAATGCTGCATTGAAATATAGCTGTGGCCACTTGTTTGTTTATTGTTTACAGCTGCTGCAGGGCTGCAGCGGCAGGACTAAATAGTTGGTACAGATACCATGTGGAGAGCAAGGCCTAGAATATGGGCCATCTTGCTTTTCACAGAAAAGTTTGCCACCTCCAGCTTTAGGCAGTAGATGTGTGTTCTGGCATGGAATGATGTTTATGCATTTACATACTTAACATGTGTCTATGGGGGGACTAGAAGAATGTGCAGCACAGTGGGAGGTATAGTGGCCTAACTGGCTAAACAATCTCTGGCCTTCACTTCTACACAGCTCTCTGACCTTGGCCATGGTAGGTCTGTCTTCTGTACCTGTTTCTCATCCATCAAAGGGGAGGGCTTTCATCCCTGTGTCTCCATTTGTCTTGGGCTTTCTGTGTTCCTGAGGTACAGCTGAATTTCAAGGAAACCCTTAGGGTATCACTGAAGATGGTATTTGTGTATGTGAAATATCAGAGGTTAGGGCAATAGGAAGAATTGGAAGAGCCAAGATAAGGACAGAAAGTGACAGGTGACAGACTTAACCCTTGCTGCTAGAACACAGGCAAAAGACGCTCACTGTATGACTGAACACAGAACAAAACAGAGCCAAGTATGGGCTGTCATCGGTAGAGGCCAAAGTTCATGGGAACTTTGTGCAAGGTCAAATTCCAAAAAGTCAGGGCACTTCTAAGATCAAAAGAGAAAGAAAAAATACTCCAAACAGAGCAATGAGACCAATCATTTGGAAAATGTAGAATTCCATGCACACATTGATGTCTATCAGCAATCATGGGAGAGTGGAGATGAAAATCAGGAGGGAAAAAAATGCCAATTTTATCCAAATGAACTCATTTGATCCAGGAATATTCTTACAAATCTGGCTGCTGCTCACCAAGTCCATGTGTTTATAAGACTGAGAAATAATACAAATGACCTCAAAGTCTGGTCCAGAAAGAGAAAACTGCTGTGACAATGATCAATTACCTTTCTCTAATTTCATCTAATGTACTCTAATCACTTTTTGCCCTTAAAGCTTTGTCTTACAGGTCTGTAGGAGTCCCTAAAAAACCAGTCAGTGCTGCCTCCCAGCGCTGCTGGAGGTGACAGTGCACCCCTGTCTGTAGGATTAGCGCGGTGTCAGACCTCACCCTTGGGTCCAGCATCTCTGAAGGCTCCTCTTTCTCCCTCCCCCTCGTCCTCTGACCTTGAGTCGCTCCCTAATCTGTTTGCTCATGTTTTGCTCCCCATTTCCTTCCCTGCTGTCCTGCTCTTTTATATTTTCATGGCCGGATGATGGCCCGATGTCTACTCTCTGCCTCTGAGCCTTGACATCATCCCCTTGACATCACAAGATCTTCTAGGCCCACTTTCCCCTGCCAGGAAAGGACCTACTACACAGTTATTTATTGCAGAGCTTTTTATACTCATTTGCTTTTTTTTTTTCCTCCTCCTTTGTTCCTGTGGTGCTATAGTTTGCTTTTCACGTTTGGCCTTTAAAAAGATTTTGCTTCTTGAAAAAGAAAAGAGTTGATACCTGTTTCAGGTCTGCAGAATTTGGCCACCATCTCCGGTGCACCCTTCATGTAAACATGAAAGTGACCCTCGCTGGCCAGCTGAGCAATCACAGACATCCTCTGCAGACTTGAGGAAAATGGAAACTGGCGCAAGATGACGATGGCCGCCACGGGACTCTGCAAGGGCATCCACAAGAGGGAGCTCAGAACGCTTTTAAGCGCTATTTAGCAAACACATCCTAAAAAGGGGGGTTAACTCTGCAATGAGTCCAGCAGGATCAAGAAGCAGCATGTTAGCCATAAGGCTGATGTGTGTGTGACTGCATCTAAGGAGACTTTCTCAATAAACTGCCTGGTTTGCAAGTCCCTTCCCTTTGCATGCCTGGAGAAATCCTGATCCCTGCCAAGCCAAGCTTACTTCCTGTGTGATGTGTCTGTCTCCCACCTTGAACTTATTTGCACCTGTATTGATTTTCTACCAGACTAAGGGCTCCTCTAACATGAGCCCAGCAGTATGTCTTCTTTTGAAATCTAGTGCAGTGTTCCAGCATACATAGGTACTCAGAGAATACCTACCAAATAAACTAATGGATGAACTCAGGACTGCAGGAACCACCAAGCCAACTACAGGATGCGTCAGGATAAAGCTAGGTGATAGGAACATGAAAATATGGGGAAGAGAACTTTCACCAGTTTTAAGGTAAAAGAAATACACAGTTTAAAAAAAGCAAATCATACCTGACTGGACTTTGGTCCTGGTTTTATGACTGTGTTTGAATCAGACACACCAAATTTGCAGGAGTCTACATTGCAATCTTCCATTTTCTGTTATAAAATGAAAACATTTAGAACATTCCTTGGGGAAAAATAATAAGGAGGAAATCTTTCAGCCCTGTTTACATATTTCTCTTCCAAGGTAATTATCTTTAAATATAGTCACTGTCAAATTTCTGGTGTATTGATTTATAGGAAAGACCTTATTGTAGAAGGTCAAAAACCCAGAAAGGCTGTGAATCTATTTTAAGCAGTAGCTGATGAGGACAGTGCCAGCTCCAGGTCCACAGCTCTTGCTAAATGGTTAACTGCCGGAAGGATTACGCGGAAACTATTCTCCAATACTGTGGAGCACAATAATTCTTGGATGAGTTAGAATTGTGACCTAAGATAAACAAGAAACTATTTCCTTATGCCATATCCATGCTACTAGCCTAATTTAGTTAGCTAGAGAGTTAGTAAGCTAGCTGCCAGCAAATTAGGAAGCACATTTGAAAAAGCTCTGTATTGTTCAGATGTTTCCAGAGCAGAAGTCAATACTGAGGAGAAACTTATTAATGAATATTAAACTATGGAAAGGCAAGCTAATATAAATTGTAGAACCATAAAATGGGAGATAGTATTGGCCTGTATTCTATCACGTGTTTAACCTTGGGGATTTCCATTCATTTCCAAGATCTAGGGATTTTTCTAAAAAAAATGTTCTTACAACCTTCTAGAGCTAAAATTCTTGAGTCTATAATGACACTGACCCTCCCACTTATGGTTGGTGGAAGTTTCCTAACTAAAAAAGTATATTTAACTCAAGACTGCTTCTGTATCAGCTTTAAACTGAATGAATGATCTTGCACTGTTATGCTTTCTTTGGGGTAAATATAGTTATTCTGGTAGTTCTTACAGAGCTAACAATATTTATGTTTCAAACAAGACCCAAACTTGTACAACACTTGAACAGGTAGGCTGCCCCTCTTCTAGTAGAGAAGAGGACACTCAGGAGCCACGTCAGCCACAAGTAATAGCAATGACCCTACAGCTCTTCCTTTTGTCCATTCCACTGACGGCCATAAGGACGTCGCTCTGTAACATGTACACTGGTCTCCTCCGTGCGGATCCAGGAAACTGCTTCCTACTTTGTCTTTGTGCCCCAAATCCCTCCACAGTAAATATTTTCATTTTAATTGAGTGATTTCAGAAACTTCCCTTTTGACCAGATTTCTCCTATTGGCCTCTTCATGAGGAATACACCATGCCCCTAAAATAATTTGCTTCCATGTGTTACAACCACATTTAAATGCTGTCTTTTATTTCACGTATTATTGAGAGTGAGTTTAGAACTTTGGCAGGCAGGTGCACAGAATGTAATTTGTTAACTAATTAATGAATCCTCTCTTCCTGTTCCGAACTGCATAACCCTTCGGGCTCATTGTCTCAGTGTTCACCTGAATCCATGAGTAAAGCACTATTATCCCAAATGTGCAGATGAGGTGACAGTCACTCAACCCCAGAGAGGTGCAAGGCAAAGAGCCTCCCCATTTGTCACGGAAGCCTGAACCTGCAGGACCCAGCTGATACCCTTCAACTCTCACACTCAGCTCAGGAAATGGAACGAGTCAAACAGGATCCTTCAGTTATCCTGTGCTGCCTAATACAGTAACCACCAGCTGCTATGACTATTTAATTTAACCAACACTAACTAAAATTTTCTTTTTTTTTTTTTTTTTTTGGTACCAGAAATCAAACTCAGGACTTTGTGCCTGCCAGGCAGGCACTGTGCCACTGAGTTATATCCCTGGCCCAACACTGACTAGAATTCACAGTGCAGCCCTTTAGTTGCATTGCTATCTTTCAAGTGCTAGGTTGCCACAAATGCCACTGCTTTAGATTATCATTTCTCCAAGAGCATTTTCAGAACTTTGAACCAGGTTATGGCATGTCAACAAGATTTTGGAGGTCAAACAGGTTTGGTAAATGTTGCGTATTATATTCTATCTTGAATAGCCACAGTGCACCACAGAATAGTAAAGAAATTCTACAGTCAAAATAATCAATTTAGCTTTGCTTAAATAAATCCCAACTTTATTTGGTTGTAGAATCCTGTTTGACATTGTACTCCAAAGAGTTCTTTGGAGCAGAGGTTGGAAAATTCTGGTAGGCTCAGAGAAGATTTGTATTTTACGATGAATGTTCTCTGGATTTTAACCAAGGTTGGAATCCCTGTCAGGGTTCTTCAGTTTCTCCTTGTTCAACTGAACAAGCTATCACCTTACCCAGGCAGTGCCTTCAAACATTTTGAGGTCCAGAGGGTCCCCCTGGATGGTCCCATCGAGAAGGATCAGGGAGTGGCAACTGGCCATGGCAGCACACAGGGGGCTCCATGGCAGAGCCTTGCCCGAATCAAAACTGTGGACTTCCTGGAAACTGGTAGAGAAGATAATTAAGAAGCTAAAGTTTTCAATAAAATCACTTGCATACTCTGCCTCTTATGCCTTGCTGGAGTAGAGCCCCAGGCTCCTAACTCTTCTGCTCAAAACCTTTGGTGGCTCCCCACACTCCACATAGTGACATCAAGCCTCACGCCTGGTAATCAGGTCTCATCTGCTCCAACTCGACCTCACCTTCAGCTGCCACCTCCCACTTATGTCCTTTTCACCCTGGATTCTGGAGCCAGATTAAATGTATTGCTATTTCTATTTTTATTCCTGGTCTGAAGGCCCTGTTCTCTCAGTTTCCTTGTTATTCTTCCTGCAGAGTGATTTTTAGACACCCTTTCCTTGAGTTGGGTATGCGCTTCCTTCTTGGCAGGGATTGCCACTGGTCAAATATATAACTTCAGAAGGTTTGGATATAATTGCAAGAACTTTTGCTCAGTGACACGGGCCAACTCTGTAGTCCTAGCTCTAAAACACTGTATAGGCTAAGCAAGCAGGATCTAGATACATGGGGCAGTATGATGAGTGGGAAGAAGCCTATCTGGTGGGTCCAGGCCAGAGAAACCATGGGTGGAGTCTCAGTGCTTCTCACTGCTCAACCCTTTGGCGTCGGCTTCCATTTCTGGAAGCTGGCAACCAGACGCGCTGCCTGTACAGCCTGTTTTCTGCTTTGACAGTGCAGAATGTTATGGTTTACCTCCTTCTTCTCCCACCCTAGTGGAACAGTGACTGTGTTTAGCTCTCTCTATACCCCCAAAAGCATCAGAGTACTACATGTATGGGGGAAAGACAGAAAGGTAGAGACTGCAAACTTCCTTTCCCCCTGTGATGCTCTGGCCAGGAGAGGATCTGCTGTCTGCACAAATGCCTGGCCAGGACATCTGAACCACAGGAGCAGGACAAATGAGTAGAGTTCCTTGTCTCCTGCCCACCATGTCTTACACTGCTGTGCTTTATGCCTCTCCTGCCTCTGACCCTGTCACCATCTCCATGATGCCTTCTCTGACTGACAGCTGCCTCTGCCACTGTTGGAAACCAAACTGCAGAGCTCAGCAGAGGCCCCCACCACTCAGACTGAGAAGGTAAGTCTTAGCCCTGCAAGAAAGAGGCCAGAGCTCAAGGTTCTCTCTGGAAGAAAGAGTCTTCCCTCCCCACTCCAGTTCAGGTCTGTGGATGGTATCTGTGGTTATCTTCTCCTGCCCCTAATCCTTGCCTTTGGACTACATCTATAAAATTTCCAGCTACACCACCTTCAAAACCTATCTCAAGCATCATCCTGTTTAGGTGGTTTTCATTGATTCACTAAATTTCAAAGTGAATTTCTGCTTTTCTCACCTTGTCATTATAAAAATCAAGACTTTTATATCAAGCTATATTTTTTGCTTCTCTATTCTGATTTTCTGTCTTAGTAGTAATTTCTACAGTCTATGCTGTGCACTGAAGGTGAGTTTGTTGGCCCATTTTTATCCTCAGCCCACGAACCCCACGGGGGAGGAGATGAGCTCCTCCCTCCCGGCTTTACCCCGCCCGACTGCCCGCACTAGCCACCCAGGAAGCCTTGACAGTCCTTAATGAAGATGGTCTTGATTTCGCTCTTTGCTCCTCTGATTTACTCATTTGCCTCCTTAATTATCTATCTCATTCAATTCCATCTTTTATGTGGAGTCTGAGGACCTGCTTTTCCTACCCGATTCAGAGCATAGGACTGATTTAATTAAACAAGTCAGAGTAACCCTAGAAGGAAAGATCAGTATTGTTAAGGCAACCACATTGGTGCATATCCCATCTTTACTTACAGGACTTACCGGTTGTTAGCAGTAGGCACCGTCCCCCAGAGGTCAAGCCCATCTTCTGTCAAAGTGCCTGTCTGAATAAAAGAAATGACATTCATGTAAGACTTAAAGCTTTTAATCATGTTGTTATTGAGACAAAGTCCAAGCTTCTAAGAAATTTCCAGAGATCTAGCTGTCAAAATCTCTTATTTGTAAGCATTGAATTTTAAATCTGGTGATACATCATTCCCCAGAGACTGTGTTGAAAATCAGGTGATTCTTATGAGTAACTGGTAGCAAAATGCAAGCACCTTGGGTTGGTTTGTTTACTGTTGTCTACAGCTGCTGTTAGAGCAGAAGCTAAGAGGAAATTCCACAAAGACCGGCTCAAGTGGGCACCCGCTGTCTGCCCAAAGTAGGCTTCAGGAATATTTTTCTTTCCAAGACCGTTTATTTCACCACTTGCCATCTGGTTCACCATCATTTTCTAAAAATATGTGTGATGAGGTGATCATCAGGATTGATAATGAAATGTTAATAAAGGGCTTTAAAGCTATGGAGAAAACTAAGTGCTAATAATATTAATTAATGCCTATGAATGGATTTTATTGTTAGATCCAGAGGAAAATGGTCAGGAGATATGCTATGCTGTGTTACGGGGAAGCATTTGTCAGATTACGTGACAGAGAACATGAAATGACACTGACTACTACAGGAGGACATTTAATTTCCTCACTGCTGCTAGATCATTCATTAATTGTGAGCATGGTGTCTTTTGTGGCAAGCAAACAGCATTGGGCGTGCTTACCACCCAGAGGGACTGAGTTGGTGAGGAAAAGCTTTCCCAAGCGCTACAGAGTAGCCTATTCCAGCACCCACTCCCAAGCCTCTGATCCAAGCTTGTAAGGTCGTCTCTGTATAAGATGCTGAGTTTTCTATTTTCTGTGAAGTCCCATCTACCAAGGCAGCACATCCAGGTAGCGATTTACAGTGAAATGCCTACAGTGCCTTTCCTTCTTACAACCCAGCAGATCGGACAGAGACAGGCTGGAGGTGGGGCTCTGTGGGCAGGACCGGAATCCAGCCTTTCTGCAGCCTTCCTCCACAAGCTGTGTTATGTGAATTCTGTGAGGCACACAGAAAAACATTGCCCACTCTGGGCTTCCACAGTCAAGAAGTAAGGAACCTCTGTGTCATGAATTCATCTGGACTTCATAAAGAAAAAAAAAAAAAAAAGAGCTGGCACGCCTCTACGAGTTGTTCCTTGAACGATAACAGCTTTCTAAGAAGCTGCTTTCTTCCTTTTCCTCCTGCACTGCACGAAGTCCCCAACCCGTGCTTTCTCTCTCCACCCAGCCTGGGGAGGCTCCGCTTCAAAAAGAGCGAGCAACTTCGTTCAAACCAAAATGTCTTCCTGTGGACTGGACTGTGTTTCCAAACACCAGTATTTGGAGCAGGAAACAGAGATGATGCCGGAGCAAAACAGAAATAAGAACATGTTATTTCTCTATGTGAAAATGACCCTTAGGAAATTAACAATAAATGGAAAGGAAATCAGATCATACTCCCAGCTGCAGTTCTAAAGAAATAAGATAGAAAAAGAAAACCTCTTAGCATACAGACAAGCCCAGGCTTGAACCAAATTAAATAAAAAGAATGAAAAAATTTAAGTTAGAGAACTTCTACCACATATTTAGAGACCATCTAAATACAAACAAGAAACATATATGGGAACAAATACAGTCAGAATCCCCATGATAGACAGCTGCTCAATTGAAATACTCCGAATGGAAATTCAATTAATTGTGGAGGTTTGTATTGAAACATCACATTGACAGAGTTTTATAATGTAAAAACTGGAAACTAAAATCTTGGAGATAATCATAGTTCCACCATTTAAACTCAAAAATATCTCACAGAAACTCAGTATCTAATTCAGGATTTGATTTCTCACTTTACCATTTCCAAATCAGAGTTCTTTGCACTCTAACGTGCTGCCTTTCCATGAGAAGTTTGGCCACGCAGGCCTCAGACAGGCCCACAGCAAGGGCCAGAGGAGGCAGAGGCAAAAGCTCTATACAGGAAGTAGGATGAACAGCCTCTGGGGAAAATAAGGGTTTGCAACAGATAAACAGGTAATGAACGTATTTTATATATATATATATATCACCCTTCTGACACAAGTGATACTGTTAGATAAGTCATAGGAATCCCCATCTGAAAATTTGCAAGCAGTTGTTGTCTGTCCCTGAATCTAAAATGAAGCTATTGCTAAAGTAACCATACCAGTTTCTGACTGATGGCAATTCAGGACCTTTTTTGCCCAAAGCAACATGAAAAAAAAAGGCCTGAAATAATCTAAGAGATGTGCCACTTCTGGCTGGGAACCAGCTTCCTGTGGGGCTTTGCCAGTCCCCTCATGGGGCTTCTCCAGTCTGTCTTCTAACTCTCCTACTCCTATCCCCTCATCTAAGATCATGAATGATCTCTTCAGTTGTCCCCAGGTGGCCTTCTCCCTTTGTGCTATCTCCGTTCCAGCGATAGAATAAAGGGAATAAATAAATAAAACATCTAAAATAATGCCACACGTCTTCCTCAGAAATGATTAGGGCCCCACTCTCCTTCCAGCTGCCTCAGCCTGCAGATGGCCCTTCTGACCACACCCCACTGCCCACTACCCACACACGCATTCCTCTCACAGCCTGGGCTCTGAACTACTCACCTCGGAGTCTGGCACACTGTCGGACAAAGGTTCGGCTTAGAGGTGACCTTCTACCTACAGCAGGTAACCATGCCTAGGTGCTTAAGGGAGGTGTGGCCTCCATTAAGCCTGCAGCTCACGGTATGATGGTTTCCTGTAGTCTTGTTTTCCCTGCATCCTCAGCTGGACTCTGAATTCCTAAAGAGCTCATCAGTGGGACTGCTCTAGACTGTGCCCAGCCTTGGCTCTTGGCCAACCTATGTCAACTACACAACGGCCAGAGCCTGGATCAGCAACCCCAGTACAAAGGAGCTAACAACAGGGAGAGCCCAACCCAAGCCCAGTGCATAAAAACAGTTAAACTGGCCTCTCCAGGCCACAGGCAGGATCTCATGCTAAACTTCCTCTGGTCCCCACAGTGAATTATGAGAGGATCTCAGCCCTCCCAGGCTCGCACAAAGCCCCCTTCTGCCACCTTTGCAGGCATCCCCATCCCACAGTCCTGAGAACAACAGAGAAAAAATGACAGGAGAGTGTAAATAGCAAAGGTCACTGCCACTGTCCACTCCCTCCCCTTCATTACAAAAAGCAGAGGAACAGAAAGAAAGTTATTCATTTAAGTGCTGGACAAAGCATTATGTGAAACAGAAATGTTCCTCACCTTTTTGCCTGAGAAAGACAGTCCATCACAAAAGCTCTCAGAGTAAGAGAAAGTTTGAAAACACAAAGCAGGCACAAAAAGGACTAAAATTTCACAGGGGAAAAAAAAATTCCTGAGGCCATGGCTCAACTGCTACCTCTGGAGTCAGCTTTGAGAATTGGATCTCACAGAACTCACAGTGTGTCACCCTCTGGCCTGAGCTTTCTCATCTATGTGATGGGTGCCCTAGACTAGCTATTCCCAGGGACCTTCCCCCTCCAGTCCTCAACTTCACCCGCCTTCAACCCGGAAAGTTGGGACCCTACTTTGTCGAAGCACACAAGGTTTATCTGCCCACACATGTTGATTCTCTGTGGAGAAATACAGAAGATCTTCTTCTTCTTCAGCCTCTTCTGGGCATACACGATGCCAATGGTCAGGGCTGCTGGCAGCGCAGGAGGAACAGTCACAGTGAGGAGGAGCAGGGCCATGGTTGTCGTATCTCTTGGAGAGACCTAGGAGAGAGAGGGATGTATATGCAGTTAGCTCCACAGAGCATGGTGCTCTTTCCTGCCACCTGATTGGAATGAGGGCCCTGCAATACCATAGGATCCCTCCAGGCTCTGGCCCAGAACCCTGCTAGGTCAGTGCTCTTGGTGGGACTGAGTATTCTGTTTCCTGTCCCACAAAGGAGCACCTGTCTCCCACTGAAGAATAAAGGAAACCTTGAATGCCTATTCCAGCAGTCCCAGTTCTATCCTGAGTTGGTTTCTCTCCACTTAATGTTCCTCCATTCAGACACCACCCCTTCCCTTCTCAGTATAATTCCACACACCCCTTGGGCTCCGAGGCCACCAGGAATGCTCAGGTTATACCTTTTCCCTCTACAGCACCAGAAAGGTCCTCAGAGGTCATAAACAACAATCCTCCCTCCAGATGTCATCCCTTAAAAAAAAGAAATCTAAATAAAACCAAACACTCTACAGCTCAAAGAGATCTTGAACTGTGGATTCTCTGGAGGGAATCAGCTTTACAAAAGTAAATATCACATTACATTTCAGAAGCCAAGCAGAAAAGATGAGAAAGGGCCTGGGATTACCTGGGACACTTTAAGTACTTCAGGAAAAAGTTCAGATCACTTGGGGCATTCAAGATCTCTTTGGTCTGATCTACTCCCACCTCATAGGAATTCTCTCTTAATTACTGATTGGAGTTAAAAGATCCTTATTCCCCTTTTCTTTGTGTTTTGAAAACTCAAATTAGTATGCCCTTCCTACCATCTGATGTGATTGACTAAATCTTCCCCATCTTCTTATCAGGTTTGAGAAATATGCAACCATGTAAAGCTATCTGGGACTGGGTAGTGCATAAGCCAACCTCTCATTCCAAAGCAACTGGGAGAAACCACCAAGGAACTTTCTAACTTCTCCCAGCTGCACTATCCAACATGATTGGATGGCCACTAATCACATACGGCTATTTAACTTAAATTAATTGAAATAAAACAAGTGAAAATTTATGTCAGTCACCTTAGCCATATATTAAGTGTTCAGTAAGTTCATACAGCTAAGTGCTACCATGTTGGAGATTATAGATAAGGAATAGATCTACCACCTAAGAAAGCTCTTTGGCCAACACTGATTCACAGAATGATAGGATCAAGAGATAATCTTAACTGGTTCTCTTGAGTTAGGTGAAGCTCTTGAGAAGCTCTACCCCCAGTACTTACTTCATGGTACATGTATATCCCTAGGCCATAGAAGAACCCTACAACACCAAGGAAGGCCAAGAACACCATGAACTTGAAGGCTTCACTGTATAGTTTGAAGTTCAAAGGCCGGGGGTAGAGGATGGATCTCACCAAGTCCCCCTTTGCTGTATTGTAACCTACATGAAAATAAGCAGAGACCAAGTCAGGCCCTTTAGCAGTTTCCTTCTGAATCAAAAGCACTATAGTTGGGGGTCTTTGGAGCATGGAATAAAAACACACAGACCTGACTGTGTTTGCTTTCCTTGTTATAAATTATGGGGCTGGGGGTCAATGGCACTAGCTTAGCCCCATACAATCTCTCTTGGTCTGGGAGACAGTGCCTCTTTGGCTCCCCCAGGTACAGCTTCCCATCCCCCATGGATGGAGAAAATCTGGACTAAGGAGTTGAAGAGTAGTGAACAGAGAAAATTAGGTGACAAGCGAAGACTTCAAAGCAGGGAAGTTAAGAAGAAAAGAAGTAATTTGCCAAAGATATATATATACCCACACACACACATACACACACACACATATATACAAGCCTATGAAGATCATGTCATCTTGTGTCCAGAGCCCCCATTTTTTTAGGATGAAATTCAGCCTTTCAGCATGGTATTCAAGGTCCTTTTCCTTCTGATCTACTCCTGGCTTGCTGGACTGATCTTGTCATCATTGATTGTTCTCAGAAGAACCTGGCAATTCCTTTTTTTGTATTTTATAAATTCAATCTAGTTTATCCTTCTAGTTCTGGTATGGTTGGTTAAACCCTCCCCCATGCTATCAGCCTTGGCTCAAAATGCCACTTCATCAAGTAAGTGTCTCCACAATTCTACTCCCATACTTGATACCAAAAATAATTTATCTCATTCTTTGAAGTCCCTGCAATAATTGGTCATATGACATCTACTTCCACACCGTGTTTTAGTTAGCTATAAATTCACCTTTCTTCTACAATAGATTATAAACTCCTCTAAGGAGAAGGTACATCTCACAAATTATTTCTTTAGTCCTTGGCATGTAGCACATCATAAATACTCACTAATAGCTGGATTATTGAGTAAAATGATTGAGTGCTATATATTCCAGATCTGAGTCAGCACTGCTGGGTATAAAACAGTACCTTACCCGTACTTCATGATGGACATTCATCTCATCAAACATGGCTCTGCTGCCTTGGGAGAACAGGAAGAGTTTCCTCTTCCTTGCTATCTAGGCATTTTAAAGGTCTCAAGGGGTTTTTATGATCTTTGACCATTAGCTTTCAGTTAACAAGCAACTTTAGCAATAGTCTAAAATCTACTAATTTTAATGTCAATTAGTCATAAATTTAATTGAAAATGTTCACCAAAGACAACATAATTACAGACCAGACCAAAGGAGAGCAGTATCACAGCATATGGTGCACTTTACATCTACAACTACATGGCATGGCTGAAATGTAGGTCAGGGCTGAAGACAGTGAGCTGGGACCAGGTCGTGTGAAGCCTTGGTGTGTAATGCCATAGGCAAGTTGGGTATGAATATGGCTAGCTGTGGAAAGGTTTACCAGCATGGGATGTATGGACTCTGGCAAACTATGTTTTGGAAATGAGACTCATGTGGCAGTTTAGAGAAAGACTGGGGCAAAGGTCGAAAGGGAATAGTCTAGAGAGTATTTCTGTTGTAATAGTTTAGACCCATGGGGATGCAAACACGCACAACACAGCAACCATAGGAATGCAGGTGAGAGACACAGGCCTCAGCATGTACAAATACAAACACCAGAACCTGGTGCCCAGTGGATATGAGAGAAAGTGAGGAGTTAAAGATGACATTGAGAGACCAGTTAGATGACGATGCTATTAATACAGAGGCAATACAGGAGGCGTTCACATTCGGATGCCTGACTCTGAAGGGTCTGCAGAGCCCCAGATAGAGCTATCCAGCAGGGAGTTAAATGCACAGCCTAGCAAGCAGCTCTTTGAGTGGATTGCAGTTGACAGTGATTTTGGCAAACCCTCAAGGGAATGTTGAGAGAAAAGAGAAGTCTATGGACATAGCCAAACCAATATCACTGCCTTCGCTTGATGGAAATCTACATTATCTGTGTATATATTTTGCCCTATGCAAAGATTTCTTGTGGAAATTGCCTTCTTTTATTCGTTCTTGAAGCACATGAAGTGCTTTCAATGGGACAGGTATTATAATAAAGTGTTAAGAGGTGAGCAAATAGTCTGAGTGCTCACGAACCATTCAGTTAAAATGTGCCACTTTGGAATAATAAAGGTCTGGTTAGAAAAGAATATGAATGTTAGTGCTAGAGTGTGGCAAACTCCAAAATCCTTAAAAAAAAAAAACTTTCCCTAATCCAACCCTCTCCCACCTTCTGGCACAAACCACATTTACAAAAGTGGAATCCGCTCACCTGTCTGCAAAACTACGGCTCTCACAGGCCCCTGCCCAGAGGGTTTGACCTGGATAACTTCTGTTCCACAGAAAAGCACGTGTTTCCGATAGTCCTCCAAGCTGTGGGACTTCCAGGGCATGGTGCTCTCTGTGTGCGGCAGTGGTGTCTTCGTAACAGGTATGCTTTCTCCTGAAGAAGATTGCATCTTGTTGACCCTGTGTAAACTCAGACAGCTACTCTGAGCGGGTACTCGCTGGTCTTATGAAAGTATAGGATCACAGTTAATAGACTTTAATGGCCACACACTGAATCAGATTATTGTTCTTAGGAATGCTAGCAGTGCAAGCCATGGTAGACTGGATTTTATTTCTTATTTTGTTTAAAGATCAGCCTCTCTTTCCCATACCTGACCTTCAAGGTTTGTTGTCATGATTTAAAAAGTGGTTGGTGTTAGTTGCCATTTAACCATTCTCCCAAGAGTCCCACAGCCCAGCACTATTGCCAGCCATGAGGGAGCTGCATGGTACATGGGGGTTACTGCTATTTGCCTTTCCTTCCTTCATTTATCCAGTCATCAGTCCACGGACCTTTTCTCTAAACAAGTGTGCTAGACATTCACACAATAGCACAGAAACAGTACAAACAATACAGAATTTCAGACAAGGTGACAGGAAATTAACAACGGTTGTTCTGTTACATATTGAGGCCTTCAGATTGGTTACTCAGAAAACAAGTATAGGTGTGTAAGATTGATCAAACAACTGAACATGAACTGTTCTTTTCAATAAAGCAATAGAAATCAGTAGTATGACTATCTCAGCTGTCCTGTGTGTGTGTGTGTATGTGTGTGTGTGTATTTCCCTTATTTCTTTCTCTTCTCTTTTCCCTCATCCCAGGTGTTCTTTCCTCTTGAGCAGTTTCTTTCCCTTCACCAATATCTATTGTAACTCACTGATTTTATTCACTCTTTCAGGTTCTTACATTAGTGAGATAGCATGGTGTTTACACATGCAGGTCTGATTTATTTCATTTATTAACGTGGTCTCTAGCTGTGTCCCTTTACCTATAAAAGCCTGGAGTTGATCTTTTATCTTTAAAATTAAAAAATGCAAGTATGCTGGAGAACATCACAGTCACCCTACACCATTTCCAAGTGAGCCCAATCAAAATCTCCTTTTATAGTAGAACCATGTTAGCCCTCCTGCATATATGCATATTCATATATACATACATACATTTTTGTCTTTTTCTTTTCTACTTTCCTTCATCCCATCTGTTCTTTGTTAACATGGTTCTACTATTGTATTATATCACTTAATGCTAAGCAATAATCGATGATGGGTTATTTGATCAATCTTGTATGTCTGTATGTGTTGTCCTGAACACACACTTCGAAGATATCACTATGTAAAGCAGCAACTATTGGTGTTTCTTTTGTTATTGTTGTTGTTGTTGCTGTTGTTGATGTTTGCCTGTTTTATTTTTTGTCTTTGGATTTTTGGTTTTTGTGTTTTTTCTATTGTTGAGAGAATTGATTGTCTGACTAAATTTGCATGCCTGTATATGGGTTTATGTATTTACACTTTGAAGATATCAATGGATAAAGCAATGACCACTGTTGAGATCATATCACCTTGTCTATAGATTAGTTGTGATTGTACTATTTTTTATGCTAATTGGTGTCTGTTTGTCAATATGTTTTTGTACTTTTATTTTTTTAAAATAAAAAAAAATCTCCTTTTATTATTCCATTCTTCTCAAAAATCCTTAGGCATTCCTATTACCTTGGGATAATAAAGCCTAAGCTCACTTGCCGGGTGTCAAAGCTCACCCCAGTTCAAACACCAATGCTATAATTTCCCTGCATGAGCATCAGCTAAACTAAGCCCTTGCGCTCCCTTTGGACTCCCATGCTTTGCTGGTACCACTGCTCTTCCTTTTCCTGCTAACTGTAGGACAGAACATTCAAAGAACAAATGAGTTTAGAGTGCAAAAGATAAATTTCGGAGAGAAAATAAAAATGTTAATAATACTTCCAGGCTCCCAGATTTAAAGAGCACTAAAATGAATTTAAAATTCCTCAGGTCTTTTGCTAAACATTCAGTTAGCACAATAATATGTAATTGTTCCAATATGGAAATAGTATCACATTGATTAGTTATACAAATTTAGGTCCTATTTCTAGGTAACTGAGGGCAGAGACTTTGAAATACATATTTATATTCTGAATTTTCCCTAGAGGTACATAATAGGTTCAAAATATGTATCTTTGTTAAATGCATAGATGAATTAGATAAAAGCAATTATCCAGGTTTTTCTACTACTGTTTTTTCAAAATTAGCTTCCTACTGATTTCTTATATTGCAAAATGCAAGAAGCTATAAAATTTTTATTAATGGTCTTTGAATGTTTTCAGGAAATTTCTTTGTCCATGTGCCATTTTCTTTAAAACAACTACAGTATTCATCTGCTGCGTGGATGGAGTTATCAGTGGTATTTTAAATCACTCCGTACAAGGAACAGAATCTTTGGGCAAATCTCCAAATCTTTATACCACATTGTTTCGGAAATTAGCCTTTGCAACAGGCAAATACTTGTAGATAACTACAAAGGTTTCTCTGCCTTCACTGCCAGAATACTAATACACAATGTTTACTTTAGTTAATACAGTATTAGAAAACTTTTACACACACACACACACACACACACACACACACACACGCAAAATGAATGGAATTGGAGGCACATAGGTATTAAGCAATCAAAGAGGAAAGCCACCTAGGGATACTGTTTCAGAGATGACATTCAAATCATCTGACTTAACCCAGAAATGATTTTCAAGGCTCCTGTTGGGAGCGCTAAAAAGAATGGATTCGCCTACAAAAAGATTGGGGGTCTAAAGAGGCTTTAGAAGGGGGTAGAGTCATCATTCACAGTCCGCTGGAGAGCTGGCTCCTGGGACCTGCTGCTGTCAAAGAGAAACTCCTTCCCTTGCCCCAGGGAGCCAATCTCCTCTGCATGGTAACTATGTTTGGAATGCCGTATGCGTGCTTATTTACATTTCTGGGACTCTCCACTGTCAAGGATTTATCTTCATGGGATTCCGACGCACAACACAGTGCCTGGCCCAGAGAAGGCATTACTGAGCTTTTACTAAATAAATTCATGAATAAGTTAAAGAAAGGGAGTAGGATGACAGACAGGGAGGATGAAAAGAGAGTAAAAGTTCTGACCTACTAACTGATGCGAACTACTCTTGCAAGATACCAGTGTCAACTAACCACTGCAGGGCTTCCGATGTATCCAATTCAGGGCTCTGCACACTCAGGTGAATCAAGGCTTTCATGGGAAGCAGGAGGGGAGGGAACTATGGAAAAGTGAATGCCACCCCTCCCCCTACCATCTTTTGAGACAAAAGCATTGACTCTAAGCATAAGCTCTGGGGACAAAATGCCTGGGTTTCAGTGGCTTATTTCCTTATGAAGCACAATTGCTGGTGATTTTAAGTTATTTTTGTAGAATCATTCCCACTCACTCCCATTTGCACATTTCACATTCCCTCCACTAGAATGTCAGCTCCGTGAGGACAAAAGTCACACCTCTCCTGTCCACCACTGTATCCCTCATCAGTGCCTGCTAATGAACATCTACGAAGTGAGCAAATAAATGCAGAAGCTAACAAATGAATTAAGTGCTCAGCTACATTATACTTAAGGTATCTGATGGTAGGCAAATTATTTACCTTCTCTGGGTCTCAGATTTGCACACCTTAGCAGACTTGCAGATCGCATAAATAACATGTAAAATGTAGGTACAAAGCCAAACACATATGAAAATTAAGAAAATAGCTATTATACTAAGAAGAATGTGTAAAATATTAATAGATTCTTCCCCTACATGAAATCAACATCAGGAAAAGCCTCTCGCCCTTAAGGTCATTTTAGGTCCACTTAATACATTTATTGAAAAGCAGAATTATTTACTGTTGCTTCTTGACTCCTCTCCTTTGAGTGGCCCTAAAGCTTGAACAGGATCATTGTCTCAGGAAAGGAGGCAGAAAAAATGGACAGAGGAGTTGATGGCTGGCATTTGAGTTTTGAAAGTCATTCATAAATTTGACCATGGATTTGAGGGATCACCTAAGAGCAATACCTTCTACTGCATCTCTACCTAAATTATAGACCCCATGCTGGCATTAGGAGAGAATTCAGAGGAGACTTACATGTCATGTGTCTCTAAGAAAAAGGCCCTTCAGTGTGATGTGGGGACATGCAATCAAGTTTTGGAAAGACAGAGTAACAGCACTTGGGTCTATCCAAGTAGATAGGTCTCGGGCAATTTAGGGTAGAGCAGGAACAGTTGAGGAAGGAGATGCCCAAAAGCACACTCCCCTTCTCCCCGCCCTCTATAACACTAGGCCAGCAAACCAGGATTGGGAGGACAGCCAATGTACTGGGAGACTGTCTGGCTTACCCCAGGTATTCACACTGGACACTTTCCAGAATGGGAAATGCAGGTACAAAGAATGGGAAGATTTGGAATCAAAATAAAAATTTCATGTAGATAAACAATAAAGCTGAGTCTCTCGCATGGGTATTTATGACAACAGGACAAAACCAAGGAAAGGAGCAGAAGGAGAGTCCTCCCAGTGGGCAGTGCTGTGGGAATTACACACAGTGTGTGAGAGGTCACGAGGCCAGGGGCGAAGGCAACCACTGTGTCCCTTAGAATCGTCTTCCTCGCTCCTGGGTCCTGCGTGTTTGGAACAAACACCATCCCCAGTTCTGATGCTCACTCATATTCTGAGCAGCTCGGGTCTCATTTTGCTGCAATTTCCTTCCTCATTTATACATTGATATTACAATAGTTCCTGATCTAATTTGCTTTATGCCATGATGAAGTCAGGAGTAAAAGTTATTTCGAGATGAAAGCTGCTGAGATGCTAGGAGTGGTCACTACTTTTATTCTTACACAAATAAAAATTTCCGTAGATGCAAAGAACTATTTTGCACATGGATAAAAACAAATCTGAAATCATATTTGGGGATAAATATTCTAAGAATACACTTGCAGTTTCAGAAAATCTAGCCCTAATCTTTTGATTGTACAGTCGGGATCCTTTGTACCGACATTATGTGCAGTAATGGAAAGATCTATGTAAGCAATATAATAAAGTATTTAAAGCTTGCTGAGAATTTCAATTTTTGAATAAATTAATGAGAAAGAGATATAATAAGATAGAGATAGAGATAGGGATAGAGAGACAAAGATATATTTCTAGTTAATATGTCTGTCTCCACAATTTACTTTGGTTACATAGATTTTAGTACTGGTGATTTTAATTTTTCCAGAAATCAACATCAGAAAAAGCCACTTGCCCTTAAGGTCATTTTAGGTCCACTTTGTACATTTATTGAAAGGCAGAATTATTTACTGTTCCTAACTCTTTGGGAGCTTCTGAGTTTTCCTGAAAGTCACGGCAGGCACTGTATGCCGACCCCAGGCAGAGAAAAAGGAGCAGACTCAGGGCTTAAGCTTTCTGTCTTTCCTGTCTCTGCTTTCCCACTGCATCTGTGCTCTCCAGTGCCAGGGAAAGAAGCCATTCTGAACCACCAAGCTGCAGGAGAGAGAGACAGTAGCTGCATTTGAGTGAGATGGACAATTTTTCTCGAGCCTGAGATTTGCACGTTGGGTACTATGGCAACATTCTGGATAAAAGATATGATCAGTATGCAAATCCTCATCACTATCATTATAAGGCAGTTAGATTTCAACACACTAAAGGGATATTTTATAATTATACTAAATATATTTATATTTACTACATTTTCTTCTCTCAATTTTAAATTAAGCAGACCCATTTTTAACGTGAAATGTTTATGCTGAACAATTCAAGAATAGATAATGAATTTTCATTACATTTAGGTTGTGTTACAGCTTCGTGAATGCTTTTTCTCCCTGACTTTATACCATTTGAAAATAGAAAAACTCAGCAATCTGTAAGCACAAAAGACAAATAGTTCTTATCTTTGTGTTGCTGTATACTTTCTTTTATTACAATGTGCTGTGCTTTGTGGGGTTTCTGTATCCAAAAAACATTATATAAATAGTGCCTCATATAAATACAATGAAACTTTCCAAACTACAAGTGATAACTGGGACCATTCTAGCAATAACTGGAAGATCAGTTTTCTGCACACTGAGAACAACTGCAAACATAAATTAAAAGGAGAACCAAACTGTCACTGTCTATACCCTGAGGTTCAACACAAACTTTCCAGTGAAACCTAGAGGTTGCTAACTTTCCATCCATAGAGTACAGGTCTAAAGAAAATCTCTACACTCTTCCAGTTATAGGTTGGCTTTATAGGTTGTATGATGTTTGGATATGGGTATAAATGATTTTCCTGTTTATGAAAAGATTTTTTTCAGTTTGCCTCTTCAAGTTCCTTCTACACCTCCTATTCACCATACACATTGGACACAAGGTATTGAATGTTTGTTATAGTTTTGTATTTATTGTAGTTTAATTACCTGACGATCAAACGCTGGCTGCGTGTGTATATTGTGTGTCTGTGTCAGTGAAAAGACTGGGTGTGTCTCTCTCCTCGAGCACTCAATATTTTAGCAGGGGGCTTGGTACTAGGTCGGTAAGTACCTGTTGGTCTGATTTGCTAACATGGACTTATACATTGCACATGTATAAGGAAGCACCATGAGAACTGCTTGCCTGTGAGCATGCCTTCGTTCACCACACAGCTTCCATCGATCAGAACAGCATCACACGGCAGTGACAGTTTTCCTGGAAGGACAAGAATATCTCCGGGAACCAAGAGGCGGGATTCCAGTTCCTGCAAACCTATGTGACAGCAAAAATTCCATGACTAACGGACCTCTCCCTATTTTTACATGAGTGAAGGTGACTAAGAACTCTTATCAACCTGTGGGCTGAGAGCTACCTACTTGTTTACCTGCTTAAACCCCTTTCTATTCAAATAAAGCTTCTGAGAGAACCAGGAATAGGGAATAGTTTCATGGAGCACAACAAAGGATTAGCTCAGCAACAAAGCACTATTTTGAGCCTACTACCTGGTCTGTACTCTACCCAGAGTGAATATTCAGGGGTACTGGTGGGAAGAGAAGTGCCCCATGGTTGCTGTTTGTACTTTGCCTGAAGCCTGGGCACCTTTGCCAGGGTGGACTGGAGCCTCATGTAAGTTGTCCAGGCAGCTTTCTGCTCTTCTGCTGTGCAGCTATTCATTTTTTGAAGAAATCTGTGGCCACCCCATCCCAGGCTGGCTGAGAGTAAATGCCAGCATCTAAAACCCTCCTTCTTCGGGTCTATGTCCTGGGTGGTAGGGTCTTTGGATTAGTTATTTGAGAAAGCCTTACTCAGGAAATGAAATATGGAGTGCAGAAGGAATCCGAAGTCACCCAGACATTGGGAATCAATAACTCAACAGGGCTGGGCCGAGACAAAGGCAAGCGAGAGGGCTGGAGGAGGAAGGTGACCCAGGCAGGGGCTACCAGGGCTTGCGAATGCAGGGGTAGCATTTGCACAGCTTCAACTCTTTTCATTATGCGTCTTAGATACCTAATTGTCTCATGCTAGACTGAGTCCTGGGTTCATTCAGAAAAGACTGTTACTCCTCATCTAATAACCAAGGGCAAATGAGAAGGATTCTACCTCGAAACAATAGGATGCTGAAGCGGCAGAACGTATCACTTACCTTTGTCTTTGACAGTGATGGTAACCTGGACTTTGTTGTGATCTTCCACAAGGTTGTGCAGCTTCACTGATTGCTGCAAAGGTAAAGTTAGGATTTCAATATCAGGTAGTCCACATCCTAAAAACCACATGATCTTCACATAGTAAATGCCAAGCCTGCTGTCACAGCCAAACTACTCCATGCAACAGGTTCAACCACTTCTACTTTGGATACTCCAACTTTTCTGCCTCAATCCCTTCCTACCTGACCCACCACTTGCAGTGGCAATTGTGTTTCTGAGTGTGGATGTGATTTCACTCCCAGGAAAAGCAGTGCACAGTCACTGCCGGAGGGACCTACATGACATACCAAGGCTTCGCTTCTTGAGGATGCACAATCCGAATGGTGAAGAATGAAACAAGGCTAAAGAGGTTGCTTCTCCGGCTATGCCTCTGTTTCCCTGTGTGCAAAATAACAAACCTAAATGGATCCATAAGTGGCTTTTTGCCACTAAGAGCCTGTGGCTGTGGCATTTGTGTTTTCAATGCATGGCGCACAGCCACCCCCATTACCAACTGTCATTTGCATGGTGGATGAGTCTGCAGGCAGGAGTCCTGCTGCTGTTTTGAAACCCAGTGCTACCACTCATAGGTTACTTGGTTTGTTTAACTCCCTGTTGTTCATCTGAAAGGGATGATAATGTGTTTATATTTTATAAGGCTATATTAAGTTAATTAATGCTTATAAAATCCTTTCTTTGCTCAGACCTCAGAACTATGCTTAGAGTTCATGAGCATGGGGGGCTGACAAGAAAGTTGCTGATGGAAAAACAACCGTAAGTGTACATCTACTCGGAGGACTCGCTTGAAGTAGAATTTACTGAAATACGGCTCTATAAAAAGGGGGTCAAGGGAGGGGCTGGGATGCACTATCTCCCAGGACAACACAGGAAACAGCCAAGGAGCAAGATTTCATCCATACACTTCCCCACACTGACTCGGGGCGCCATCACTCAGAGAGATTGACTCTGAGCCAGCTGGGACAGGGCTGAGCCTTTAGTTACAGCACTGCCCCTTTTTGTATGGATCTAGTGACTTGGGCAGCCCAAAGTAGAAGAGGATTAGAACACTGTCAGCAGTGCTCAAAGGCAGCTTAACTTAAGCCAAATATAACACTTTTTTTCTTTTAGATATTCCATTTTTTGATCGCTTCTATTGATGAGTTTTAATGTTACAAATATCACCCAGCCAAGACAAGCATTACACACAACTAGGCAACTTTCCCATGGAGAGACCATAATAAATTCAGTGTTAATATTTATATGCAGAAAAAATTAATATTCCGTTTTCCCTGAAAAGCTAAACTTTGCCAATTAGGACCAGATGAGTGGAAGAAATGATGTTACTGTTGGGTACAGATGCCTTGTCCTGAAGTGTGCTCCTGGGCTTGGCTGTTTGGGTAGGGCTTGCATTTAAATATCTGGAAATAGTGAGACTATCAGTTCCAACTGCTGAGTTGCAGGTTTGTCCTACCCACTCACCACCAACTGCAGTACATAAGAGATCTCACCTAACGCGTTAGTTATTTCCTCTATGCACCAATAGATAACATTGAATTGTGTCAATTCCAAATCACTTTCGAACTCAAAAATACATCACACCAATTTATTTTACATGCCAGAGCCTTATCAGAAACCCTTAAGACTTCACAGAAGAAATACCCAAGGCATATAAATGACTCAAATTATCATTTTAAAAAATAGTTGAAAAACATTAAGCGACTACTATATGCCATGCACTGTTGTAGGCACTTGGAATAAACTGTTGAATTTTTAAATGTTCAGTAAGACTTTATCATGAGATTGTTATCTCTCCAAAAATATATATAAAAAATAAAAACAAAAAGCAAAAAAGAACAAAAAAAAATGGTACGATGAATATATCCCCAGGGTCAAAACTGTTGAAGTGACTTTGCCACAATCATTTACTTATTAAGGTTAGAATCAAACCCAGGCTCCTCTGGCTCAAAAGCATTTTCTGTTGAATATATTTTTCTGGAGCTTGAAAAAATCATTTTTCTTTAGAAGATAAACATCCTCTCTTCTTTATTTTTTGTTCAGCAAACTCTTTTCATCAATGCCATGATAACTTCAGCCTAGATGAGGATGATGATAATTAACTCACTTGGAAGTGGGGAAGCATGAGTTAATAATGCTTGACAGTAATTCTCAGACCTCATTATGTGGTAGAGCTGGGTTTATCAGACTTAGCATTCTGGGTAACCCGCCAGGCTTCTATACCTTCGCTCTGTTCTCTAGAATATTCATCCCAGCTTTTGCCTCATAAACTCTTTCTAATCCTTCATGAGAAAGCCCTGTTTAAATGTCACCTCCACCCCAGTCCTCACCTTCTCCAGGAAGAATGCATTGTTCTGCTCCCTATGTCTCCACCTGTGTTGGTGAACTGATTGCATTCCATTAGAGCTCTCTATTGTCAGGTGAGGCAGAAAGTTCACAAAAGAAAAGGTCTATGTGGTCATCCATGTCTTCCCCCCCCCAGACTGAATCACATAGTAGGCTCCCCCATAGTAAGCAAATACTTAATAGAACTGAATTAGTCTACTTCTGCCAACAATCCTGGAGTAGGATAACGTAAGTATCCTCTTTGAGCTTATGTACTCAGAAACTCTACAAGCACAGGTTTCTATGGCAACCGACCAGCCAGGAACAGGCAAGTGCTGTGATGCTTGCCATGACTGCAAAGCTTGTTGCCTGATTTTCATTAGGCCCCCTCTGGTTTCTCCAGTCTCTCTCCAGTGAGACCAGGATTGGTTTGCCAGACTAATTTGCATATGTTATTATGCATCATCTGTTGCTTGATGTCTTTGCATTTGCTGTGGCTGGATTTTCTCCAGAGAAGAGTAACTGGGGCTTGAACTCAGGCACCTCGTGAGCATAGAGCAGTCCTGAGTGAAGGCAAAACACTATGAAAGGGATACGCTAGGTGCCTGCTCTGAGAGCCACCATGGTAGACCCAGTCACAAAGTCTGCAAATAAAGTTCACTGTAGACTCACGTGAGAGCCACAGCTTGTTCTCAAGGGAGGCAGCAAGAGTGTGGGTGGCTTAGGCAAGGTGAGCTCTCTGTGCAGTACGATTTGCTGCTGGAGTAGGTACAGAATGGTATCATTTTGCACTTCTGCAAACGCTTCCTCTATTATGATTTTTTAAAGCCTGTGTTTGTTTAGCTAAATCTTTAATTCCATAAAATGATGAATTTCAGTGTAACTCACTAGATTTTTTTTCAGTACTGGAGATTAAACTCATGGCCTTGTACACACTAAACAAATGTTCACTGAGTGCTGAAATGCATCTGCAACCTTTTAACCTTTTATTTTGAAATAGTCTGAAGCTGCTCAGGCTGACCTTGCACTTGTGAGCCTACTACCCCAGCCTCCCGAGTAGCTGGTCTTGCAGGTATGTGCCACTGCACCTGGATCTCAATAACATGATTCGGATGTGGAAATGGGTGCTCCTTCCTTCATTCCTGCCCACCTCCTTCTCCCAAATCTTACTGTCCCAGCCAGATCCATGGGTCACTTTGAGAATGTGCTCAACGTAACAATAAGTACTGGGTTTGGAATCAGGAAACCTGGCATTATGGTCTATGGCTGCTGTTAGAGGGTACGAGAAAAAGTCACTTTACCTTCCTGATTGTCACTGTTCTTCCCTCTCAGGCCAGAGGAGAATACAATAATTGCATATGTCTCATTTTAGAAGTTTTCATGCCCACACAAACATATACATTGAGGATGTAGGGTCCTATTGTAAACTGTAAAGTACTAAACAGATAGTGATTGCTGAAGATTTGTGATTTAACAGGTTCCTGCTGGCTTGTACCACCCGGGTACACTCATGAGTGTCCCATCAAGTGGCTTCTCCCATTGGTAGTAGAAATGATACGGTCACGCATGGTACAGTTATGTATGTACCACTGGTGGTTCAAGCTGGTCAGCAGCAAGATATATAAATTATGGCCCCATTGTGAAAGTGTTAAACTGCAAAGATCCAGTTTCGGGAAATTGGCACATTTTGTGTGGATGCTTTAACATGTTGGGTCATATAACCTTTTAAAACAAATACTAGCTGCTAATGAGATTAGTACCTTTCTCAATTCCTTTTCTTTTTCTGAAAGGAATCTTTCTCTATATTGTCACCAGGTCTGAAGTTCCCATGGTAGTCACCATTTTTGCCAAAGGAATTTAGGGATTCTGTTAAGATGCAGAACTTAAATCTCTAAGTTCCATTAAGGATTTAAAAATACATATTCAACAAATAACTAGTTGACAAACTGAAACTACCTAAGTTTAGAAGTGACATATTTTGTATAAGATTTGAAACCTAAAAACCATAAAGGGAAAGAGAAACACATTTAACTGTACATAATTTTTAATGTATAGCAAAAGTTAAAATCAAGAGAAAAATATAGACTAAAACTAAAACTTGTCACATATATGGTATATATAAAAAGTCCATTAACATAAAAGTTTGAAACCCAGACATATGGGAATAGGTTAACATTCACTACTCATTAGGGAATTGTACCTTAAAACATCAGTTTTTTAAAATGTAGCTGGGGATATAGCTCAGTGGCACAAGCACGTGCCTGGCAAGCGCAAGGTCCTGAGTTCAATTCCCAGTACCAAAATAAATAAATAAATAAGTAAAATGTATTAAAGTAAAAAGTTTAAATATCAATACTGTATAACACCAAATGCTGGTAGGAGCAGAGTAAATTATACTCTTACATGTTACTGACAGAAGGAGTTATTTCATTTGGAGAAAATTATATAGCAACATCTATTAAAATTGAAATTATACCTGTTCTTTCATCCAGCAACCTGGCTTTTGGTTGCTAGGCTAAGAAATGCAAATGCTAATATGCAAGCCTATATCTCTATTGCTGTTATGTTTAATTCAACATTATTTTTGGTTGGAAAAACTAATAAAAAAGAATGGTTGAATAGTTTATGATACCTCATGAAATATAATTTTAAGCATGATTTAGAATGATTTTTATAGTTGGCTAATTGCCATTTTATATATAGAGTCAAAATGTCCTAATTAATATGCATGAAGTTCTATTTTAATTTAAAAATTAATAAGTATGTAAATTTGCATACAAATTTGTATTAGATATGCACCTAATAACGAGTGAAAAAATGTGTGCAACTGATGATGACATTGACAAAGAAGTAAACAAACACATCTATTTACAATCTTGGTGTTTGAATGAAACCTTGGTGTTTGAATTTACACTTCTGTAGATTCCCCTATAACAATTATTTTTAAGCCTTTGGAATATACAGCAATCACCTGTTATGAATCTGTTTAAAACTATAGGTTTCTGTTATTACCTGGATATTTTGACTTAATAAATCTCTTGCTGAAACACTGTCCCACAGAGTCAAGAATCAAGCCAAAGTTATTCTATTAACCTTCCCCAAACTCCCATACAGAAATTTATCTATTTCTTTTGGGTTTATCTGCATCCTAAATGACCATATATCTTCATTCAAAATGAAGAAACAGACACAATAAAGGAGTTTTAAGAGAAACACTTAAGTTTTCATAAATATCTAGATGGGAAATGTAAAGAACAAACAGTATTTAAGTGGAGGCACAGGTGGTCAATCATTCTAAGGGACATATGTCTTGATTAACATGTGTAGCTGAAACACTCTCGCTTCCCATCCTGCTAAAACCTCTACTAACATCATTAATCTATCACAGCACTTTCCCCCAGCCATACTGAGATGCAACCTCTGCGTTCTTCTGCCCACACTACTCAATGAAGTCTTCCTCAGGATTGGCAAAGATACTGAAATTTGCTCCTAAAGTCCTCTTACTGAGATTCTACATTTCACAAGCCTTTGCTTATTGCTTTGTTACAGCTTGTGTTTGACAAAGAAACTCCTTGCTCTCTTTGGAAATTCTAAAGGCTTTGCTTCTTTATCTGGAAGCTAAACAGAATCCAACTGTGCTCTTATCTCTTACCTGTCTCAAATCATACACACTTAACACAATGGAGAGAATGGTCAGAATGATGATAGCCACGGAGTACTCTATGTAACCTTGCGACAGCCACAAAGTTAGGGTGAACGCTTGGAATACGTAAAATGGATTTAAAACCTGCAGGTACAAAAATAGCGCTTATGTAGACTTTCACAGTGATCTGGTAGAATTTACTTACAGAATGCTTTGTTCCCATTTTCAATAGGCAAGCGCTTTTAATATTGAAGAATTTACTTACCACTCCATTAATTTAAGAGAAACAATGACAGCCACCTAGACTCTAACATGATGGAAACAAAATTACTTTTATTACTTAGAGCAGTGCCTATAAATTGATAATTTGATGTCTTTTGACTTTTCAAAAATATTTTATCGTGACCAAAATCTAACAGTTTACCTTTTTAAACAGATTTACCTGTTATGGAGGAGGAACATGATTCAGTTTCTTTTTAAAATGAACTTTGATTTTTGAACAATTTTATTTCATTACTTCATGTAATCATATGCTGCTGATTTAGTCAAGTTATGTAATAAAAATGAAAGATTCCACTTTTATCCACTTTAGTCACTTTAAAGTGACTATTCTTTAAAGTCACAGGGATAGTGGGGTTGTCTGAGGGTCACCTCGTCCCTTGAATAAGGACCATCCTTAGAAGCCCTGTTCTATCCATGGCTGCAGGACAGTCCCAGGCAGAAGGCATCGCTAAGACCCAAGCTTGCCAACCATGTCCGCACAATATTGGTTTCTTCAAAATACTTTCAATTTTTTATTCCCTCAGCTTTTCCTCTAGGGCCTAGTGGTCCACTATTGATAATTATAGCAAGAGGACAAATGTGAAGAGGCAGAGAAAGGTCACTTGAAGTATAGCCAGAATGAAAATTAAGGAGACCTTTGGAACAGGACAAAGATTCTTTCTGGGGGAGGATGCCTTTTATTTTTATAAATGAGATTAAATATTAGCTAAAATCAATGATTCTCTTTCTTCTACTTTCTATAATTCCTTAATACATTAAGTAAAATTCTACATTAGTCCCCAAAACAAACAATATTAGGTTAATAGGTTAATAGGCTGTTACCTGAAGGGTTTCTTAAACTCACGGACATATTTTGTACATTTAAAAAGCTTTTGTTTCCTAATGTCTCTTGTTATTTCCTTCTAAACTTCTCTACTTACAAATTACAGGTCTTGTGTTGGCTGGGCATAAAATTCTCTAATTGTAGATTGTGTAGTAACGGTAACATGATTTTGTGTTTATACAAATCCAGTGAAAATTTGGTTAAATTCTTTTTGTAGAAGAAACAGCACCACCATAATCAATTGCCCCTGATTCAATATTCTTCAGAAGCCAAATGTAAATTAGAACTTTTCCTAGCTTTTTTTTCTGTTACAGATGTAATAAATGGGCGGCAGAAAACACTCAGACACCTTTCAAAATAGATCAAATTGACATCTGTTAGGATCTTTAGCAGTTTAAAAATGTACTTGAATATGAAGTCTAAAATGCAGCCTCTTTTGGACAGCTGATATACAGGTATGGGGGGTTTGCAATAAGTACACATAAATCTTCTGTGCTTCCTGCTCCATTTTGCCGGGAATTTAAAAGTACTCCAAAAAATATTCTTCTTTTATCTGGGTCACTTTAAAGTGACATGTTCTTTAAACTCACAGGTGCAACGAGATTGTCTGAAAGTCATCTGGTTCCTTAAACAGAGCTGCTCCTCAGAAGCAGTTCTCTACCCGTGCCTGCAGCACAGCCACCAGCAAAAAGCATTGCTGAGACCCAAAGCTGGCCAATCAGGTGTGCACAGTTCGGGTTCCTTGGTAATATTTTCAATTTTCCATTCTCTCAATTCTCCATCTAGGTTCTAATGATCCACTGTTGATAATTATATCAGAGAGGACAAACGTGAGGAGCTAGAGAATGGTCACAGGAGGTACAGCCAGGATGAAAAGATAAAGTCTAAAAGTAGTAGCTTTGTTTTTGCTCGAAACACAGAACACCAGCAGGTAAAAAAATTTTATACTAAAATGACACAGCCATGTTCCAAAACAAAATGACCATCTTCACAGGTGGGACTAAAAATGTACAGCACCAGGTGGGGACTAAGATCACCTGCCAAACTGTTTAAAAGGAAAAAGGAACTAGGATGGGGGAAGGGGAAAGGAAGGGAGGGAAAAGGGAGAAAAAATACAAGTTGGTTATACCATTAATGTGCCTTGGTTCACAGAAAAGGAAGGTTTGTGCTATTATCAACTGGAGAATTTTCTGTGCCCATATACTGTGCTCTGAGTAACTACTGTAAGGATAGTAATATGCAATGTATCCCAACTATTAAAGAAAAAAAAAAACCTCACTTTCCCAGTGGCTTCTAAACTAAACAGTGGCAGGTGGAAGCTCAACTCCAGGGGCTACAGAGACAGAATGTGATCCACAAGGGTCAGGGGCAGAAACTAGGCTTTTGGTAATAAACAGAGGTGGCAGTGGGCTTTCTGTCCCAGGATGGAGGCTGGGAAAGTCTGCATCCAGAGAAGGCTCATTAGCCAAGGGTCGAATGGGAGAGAAAGAGCTGTGGGACTGCCGTGGACTGGCCAGCACCCACGCTGACACAAGGCGCCGTGTGACAAACTGGGAGGGTATCACACCTCCAATATAGACCTGGTTCTGAGTCAGGGAACCCCTGGGAATCAGCTGACGGCAAACACAGAACCATCAGAAAGGATATCAGGCACAAGCAGAGAAAATATCCTGCTTAAGATGAGCTTATAAAAATAATATCAAAGCACACATGGAAGATATTGTTTAAAACAACTACTAAGAAAAGAGGACACCCTCAATAAAATGGAATTAGTAGACCAATTTGAAAAAAAAGACCAAAGAATAACATTGCAAATCCTCCAAAGTCATAGAAGTAATAACATGGTCCCAGTGTTGTGCCCCTTCCCCAGTGCATATGTGGAAGCCTTCCTTGCCAGTGTGATGATATTTGGAGGTGGGGCCTTCAGGAGGCAATTCAGTTCCTGTGAAGTCATAAGCATAGGCTCCCACTTGGACCCTTGCAAGAGGACTAAGGACCAGAGAGAGCTCTCTCTGTCCAATTTGAGTGGGCACAGTGGGACAGAGTGGTGGATGAGCCAGGAAAAGCCCTCACCGGAAACTGAATGTGCAGGCACCATGAGCCTGGATTTTCCAATTTCCAGAACTGTGAGAAATAAAAGTTTTCTGTTTAAATCATCCAATCTGTGTTATTTTGTTGTAGAAGCCCCAGAGCTAAGACAATCCTACTACCATCCTCATCAACAACACAGAGAGCAACAGACAGGAGGTGATAAAACAGGAATGCCTCTCTCACTGTTATGGTTTCTATCCAGATGCCCACTGAAGCCTCGTGCGACCATGGGTGGGCTTTGAGGAGGTGACTGGATCATGAGGGCATGATTCCCATCAGTGGATTAGTTCCCCTGATGAGTTTATAGCTACATGTTGTGCTGGGAGGCAGAGCCTGGTCAGAGGAGGTGGGTTACAGACAGGGGAATTACCTAAGCGGGTCTCCCTCCCTCTCTCTGTGTCCCAGGTCTCCACGCCCCCTACCTTGCTGTCCTACCTTGGAGCCAGCCAACTGGGAGCTGAAACCTGTACACACTGTGAACCAAAACAAACCTCTCCCCCTTTAAATTGTGGGCACGGGGTGTTCCATCCCAGTGAAGAGGAAAGTAACTAAGATACTTAAACTGGGAAAAGATTTTTAAAGTGGATTTGAACTTCAGATACATGGTTACTGAAAAAGGACCATTCAAAACAGACCTTAATGAACAGGAAAAATAGAAAGTCAAATTACCAGTAACAAAAAGAAATCACTTTAAAAGCACATTTCATTTTCACATTAAAGTATTCACATGGTGCTTACATTTCCTCTGAGTGCTAGGAAGTTAATATAAAAAGGGCAGAAAATTATTTTTTCATATCTTAAAAATCAGTCAGTTACCTGTTTAACAAGCAGCTTCCATATGGGCTGGATTTCAACCTCAATGGCATTGGGTCCACACACAAGTCTCCTGTAGGAGATTAATCAGCCGTGAGGGTCACACCTACAGCCTCAGCTAATGCACACCAGATAGACCACAAGTCACTTCTCTGCTCTTTAGAGATATTATGGCTTCAATTAAACAAAACATAATTTTTGGTACTTTTGAAACACAACCCCACTAATGTATTTTTAAAATGAAAGTCATTGCGTGATGAACAAAGTTGTTTTTCTGCCTTAAAAATGTCTTTAGATATATCATGCACCCGTACCAACTCCCCACAAGTATTGTAAACATTATGTATTGCAAACATGTACCAATAATAAAAAACAATGAAAATATGTATTGGTTTAAAAAATGTCTTTGGCACAACTCAAAAGGTCAAGATGAAGTTAGAAATACATTTTGAATTATTCTGTAAAATAATATCATACAGCTAAGAAAAAAAAGACACAGCTATGAAGATACTCTCCTAGACTTTTTCAGCAGGTGGAACACTCTTGATTAAAAAAAAAAAAAAACAGTCAAGTCTGTTCTGCCTCAGTATTTCCAGCACCTAGGACAGGCCCTTGGCATGCAAACTGAACGAAGGAGCAGACGTACTGAAATGGGAGAAACGGTTTCCACTTTGCAAATGTTACATTACAGACAAGGTATACTCATGTGTACATTATAAAAGGAAGTCCCTGCCCTTGTGTAGTAATTTACAAGTGTCATTTGATCCTCACAATAGTCCAAAAGAAAGTTTCATAGCTCCATTTTGCCAATGGAGAAGCCTGTTTAGCCTGGGTGTTTGATCACAATTTCACACATTTACTGTTAATCACAACAATACCAGTTATAAGCCATGTCGAAAACTGCATTTAGCCCTGTTTTTGGTACCAGGAATCGAACTCAGGCCCTTACACTTGCCAGGAGGCACTTGTGCCACTGAGCTATATCCCCGGCCCTTAGCCTTTTATATCTATTCACATCAATCGTTTTATTATCCTCCGAGGTTTTATATCATCCCCTGTCGTAAAGAAAATTGAAGTTCAGATAAACTAAGTAACTGACCCAGGACCTCAGAGCCAGCAAGAGGCAGAGTGAAGCTTCCTGCCGTGGTACCTACGATTCTATTCCGCAGCTCCACCTCAGCTCGCCCCAGTGGGGAGAATCAGCACGAGGGGTCTTTGGTGCCATTGAGATTTACCAAGTTCATCTACTTTCTGGCAATGCTTTTCTGATTATAGTTACTGCTTGCAAAGCACAGAGAGGACTCACTCATGCCAAGATCTAGTGTTGAGACACTAAATCATGGAAACACTACAGTTTGATGGTGTTAAGCGAGCAATCAGTTGTGCTGTTGTGTGAGCTTACAAGTCCCTACACCTTGCATCTCTGTTTTCTAGGAGTGTAACCTTCAAAGGGCATAGAAAGTATGGTCTATAAGTATGGTTTCTCTTCTGAATTTTGTTTCCCTGAGATCGGAGGAGGAAGAAGATAAAGCCTCATGGTGGATGCAGTCCTCTCTCTCCCCTCAACCTCCTGCTTGCTTCTTTCTCTTCTGATGATCTGTTTTCTCATGGAACAGCTTGGATCTGTGCATTGACAGCACATGTACCTTCTCGTTTGCCCATCACTTGGAATCTTTTCCTCTGGTGCTGACAAGCATGCCTTTTTCCTCGGTGGAACGGCAAAGGCTGAAGACTAAGTTTAGCCCTGCAGAATCACTGAACCCACTCTGAACATCTCTGCCCAACTTCTCCTTGGGTGACAGAACACTGCTGACTTGAGCCAGCCATAGTGGTAGTATTTTCACCATAGAAATGTGCAATTCTACCCATCTACCCTTTTTTTCTCCCAGAAAGTTGGTCAGTAAGGGTGTCTGCCTCATCTGCTATCAAAGACTTGTGCTTCTATTTTCAGGAGGCTAAACAAAAGGTCAGGAGCAGATGAATGAAAAAGGGGAAGGAATGCTCAACTTTTACACAGTTCTTCCTAATAGGAAGACTGCCTTACTAGATGAGTATCAGGTAGGTTTTTTTTTTTTTTTTTTTTTTTGTCTTGCTTTGTTGTTCCACAGGGCCCCACTCATTTGAAATAAAAGATTCATTTCAAGTGTCTACCAACCTGTCTAGGAGAGACACTAAGATACAAAGTTGAGTTTAGCTCAAAATAAGTAAAGGCTGGGACATGAGACCTCCTGGGACAATTTCCTTGCTCTCTTTCCAGTGCCTTCTGGAAATTTCTTTCCAAGGTAAAATTACCTCTCCTACTAAGCATTATGTAGATCTGTGCATTTCCCCTCATACCTGGCTTCTAGGAAGCCCACAGAGACATCTGCATTTAAACTCTACAGCTTTTCATCATATGTGATTCCTGTGCATCCATTTCTTTCATTTTTCATGTTCCATGTTTGTTTTTTAATACAAGCAAATTCAAATGCATTTAGGGAATTAGTGAACTATCACTCAACCGACCCATCCATCATATTTGGATTTTGTTTTAAAATCCTCCACTCCTACCATAAGAAATGAAGGGAACAATGTTTCACATTTTGCTTACTTTCTTTTCACCCACCATGAAGACATGCCTGTGAAATAAAATTTGCCTATGTTTATAAGATTATCTTTATCTCCTCTATTTTTCATACTCGGGAAACTATACTCTGTCTTCCTTATTGTATTGTCAAGTTCTTTATTGTGTGGACCAGACTGAAATTTAATTATGTATGATGTTTATTAAAGCTCAGCACTTGATAAATAAGGATAAATGTGAGGTAGCTGCCCTGATGGGCAATCTTTCCTGTGAAAACTGTTTCCTTGGAAGAGTTCTATCTCCACCTATCAATGAGATTTCATGAATGCCCAAAATCATTCCTTTAAACATCTTCTACTTAATGCTGCTGGGACAATATTTTTTTAATGATTTTGAAAACTTTTTGTATTTAAATGTATTATGCATTCCTTCTGAAATCTAATGCAGTATACCAATTCTAAGGCATTTTTCTGTATTGTTCTGATCTAGGTGCTAGTTCATTTTTTATACTGTTCTAGAGGTGAAAAAATTTTAAAACAGCTAATCAGTAGCTCTTAGGCTTGTTTCATATAAGAATAATATGGTATGCTTGCTAAAAATATAGAGTTCTTTCTCTCAAAAGTGTCATTTTCTTCTACAGAATTATCAGAATTTTGGGGTTAAAGTCACAAACCAATATTGTAGCAGATTTCTTCTTAGCTTGAGAATAGGTGCTGTTGGCTGACTAGAAAGAAGGTTAAACAGGTAATGTCCCTAAAACTGTCTGAGAAATGAAGATTATTATGACTTTGGTGAAGCTTGGTGATTGTTTACTGAGATTGGCCACTTTGAATCACAGTTGAAGGAAACAAGGCTCTATCTCTGCGGGTAAGTTAGATAAGTATTTCCTCATCTTGCCAAAGATATAGCTGAGTGGTGCAGTGCCTGCCTGGCAAGCACGAAGTCCCAAGTTTAATTCACGGTACCAAAAAAAAAATCATTTCCTAATCCATGTGCCACTGCAAGTACCTGTCTTACGAATGTGCCACTATTTTTGCCTTTAGCACAAGTGAGCAGATGTCTCCAGGACAATGACTAAGTGCTTCTTTCTTAGATCACTGGTCCCTCACTAAGTATGTGGAATATTAAAGGCATGTTAGTAAGTTAGTGGATGTGCTCCTTTATTCATTTATGTATAAATATCTATTGCACTCCTGTCTTGCATCAGGAACTGTTCTAGGTGCTCCAGGTACAGTGGTGAATAACATCACTAACTGAACAGACAAAATCCTCACCTCCAAGGCTAAATTCTCATTAAAAATACAATATTAATACACTCTGGATCTCAGAAGATGGGGTGCATTAAGAAGCTGATATTCAATATGTAATGCAACAACCATTGTTGATTCCCTGTCACCTTGTCTGTAACTCAGTTTTGATTGTACTATTCTTATGCTACTTTGTGTCTGTTTGTTAATACGTTTTTGTTCTTTTACCTTTAAAATAATAAAAAAAAGAAGCTGATATTTGTGAAATGACCCAAGATTTTTGAGGAAAGAAGTAAAAGGACACGAGACTATCCTACAAGTCTGGGATCAAAGATCAAATTGCATTCGACTGCCTTTCCCTTTTTGTTTTTTCTTGATACTAAGTTCCCTTCAGAGAATAATTCAGAATCTCTCTCTGAGGCCAACACGTGAATCGGAATTCTACCAAGGCGTTGAAACATTACACCAACAGCGCGTGGGTGATGACCCCCTTAGTACGTCATTTTCCTGCCAGCAGAATTGACTCTGGGAAACATTGCACGTCATACCTGACCTCTTGCTCTTCGCTACTCAGACCCAGCCCGAACGTATGATGGATGTCATAGCAGGAGTTGCTATCTTCCAGCAACCTAGGACACAGTCAGGACAGGAGCCACACTTCAGTTCATGACACCACAAGTCAGATTTCTTCCCTTATGCCCCCATGTAGTGCTAAGAAAACTCATACTTACCCCACTTTTTGAAACCGCTTCTCCAAGTGATCCCAAACATACCTGATTTTCTGCACTTGGATGCATCGCAGCTGCAATTACAAGTGACATCCAGTAAGTGTCATTCAGAAGATACAGTCTACTGAAGCACCTTTATGAAATGCAGGTCTGTAAACCTCCCACCTTCTTCAGTAGGAGCTATTATACCCAGCGCAACAGCATTATAGTCAGAGCTCCCATCCACAAACACTTACATGAGTCTTTCTGTGAAATAACACAGCACTCTTAAAGTCACTTACTTTTAATTCTGGTTTCCTCACTGCCCGGTTTATGACGGAGTGGTAGTCAGCCACCAGGTGGTCTTCTGGGTTCTTGCTTATAGGAAACTTCAGTGTGGATAAGTAGAGGCAGACCACCTTCTTCCTCTTATATCTTTGAAATTCATCCTAAAAGAGTCAGTCCAGCCTATGAAATTTTCAAGTGTTACTTTGTAAGGTGCTCAACTAACAAGACAGCTATCACCTGCTAGACCAGCAAGTGCTTTCCAACATTCCAGACAAAAGCAAAGAACATTGGCATTATCTTAAAACTTACTAGAAATGTAAATTCTCAGCCTCCCCCCTCAGCTACTGAATCACATATTCTAGTGGTGGGGTCTTAGTCTCAGTTTCAGTCTAGAGGATTCAGATTTGTACCCAAAAAACAGAACCACTGTGCTACAGAATAATGGAGGAAGAAAATACTTTGTAAGACAGGTTTATGTCCAGGATAATGGTTTCCAACTCTTTTTCAATAGCACCTAGCTGTTTAAAATGTGTAATATCCTCCTCCAAAATACGTATTTTTTAAAAAGTGAATGACTAGTCCCATGCTATGGTATAAGGGCTGTGACTCTGACACCTGCTTCCCATGCAATGGCTGGGAGCACTGCCTGACGTGCTAGAAACCTCACCGGGTGGAAGTGAAGGAAAGTGTCCTTCATTCCTGGGTTGAAAAAGAGACAGCCTGCTTGCAGCAGTGATACTTTCTCCTTCTCCTTTTCTGGCCTAGGAAAACTCCTGGGAATGCTGGCTCACCACTGGGTAGACCACAGATGCAGGGTAGAAGATATGATTGTAGCTTTTCATTTCTTTTTTAAAATTTATTCGTAATTGCCACATAGTAATTGCCTATGTATGAGGGCTACAGAGGGACACTTCAATAGGCATATATGGTGGGTAATGATCAGAGTAGGGCAATTGGTCTGTTCCTCACTTCTGATATTTATCATTTCTTTGTGTTGCAAACATTCAAAGTCTTCTCTACTAGCTGCACTGAAATAGTTCATTGTCATCCACCATGGTTAGACGGTGACATTGTACAGCTTTAGAAGTTATTCTTCTTACCCGGCTGCATGCCTGCACCTGTTAGTCACCCATCTTCCCTCTATCCCTCGCTCCCCACATACCTCTCAGACTGTGGTGACATTATTCTACTCTCTACTTTCATAATAAGGTCTACTTCAGTAAGCTTTACGGCTCCAACTATAAGTGAGGCCTGCGACAGCTGTCTCTCTGTGATTATCATGGCCTTTGAAGCAGGTAACAAAAGGGCACACACCGTTGTCCTCAGCAAAACAGTGTCTGCTTCTTGCAAAGGGCATGGGAAACAGGTGGCCCACACACTCCACTCTGGCTTCCAGTAGAACATCAGCTGAAGGACCCCAATGGTCAGCACGGAGAGGACAAGGCACACGGCTCTCCGCAGAGTCTGCGTATGGTATCCAAACACCTCCTGGATGGTGAATAACACATTACTCTATCTCACCATTCTCACATAAACACATAATTTTGTTTTAAAAGATACAGACTTTAGAAGCACGGGTGATGGTTGTGTTATAGGCAACTGAGTTAGATAAAAATATTACAGGCATTCAGACAGGGCTAGGCCCTCTAAGCAGCCAGTATGGAAGGCAAGATACCTTGCAACTGTGGGAGAGACAGGCACGCCTGCTGTGGGCCAGACCTTAAGACAAAAGGTAAAACAAATGCACTCACACACCTCCTAAGGGGTGAACATCAGGGACTGATATTCTAAATAGGTAGCAACCATCTTAAAGAGTCACTAACCCATCCCCCCACAGGAAAAGCCCCTGCTCTGTATTCATGCCTGCTTGCTATGTGACTCGTTTGCCCATTTGATCCCAATTTAATCAATTTTACCTGAACAATTATGCTTCCACTCTTATTGGCTGCCCATAGCTTTGTCCCACTTCATGCCCACCTTGCGAGTTCCCAAGTTTCCCACCTTGGACCCGTCTCACCTCGTGGTTTTGCTCTACAAAAGTCCCTGGAAAGGAGAAGATCTGGGCAACCCACTTGGGACCCCTTCTGTCACTATCTTGGACAGAAGCTTTCTTTCCCTCGATAAATATATTCTACTCTTAGCCTCCATTTTTCCTAAAATTCATTCTTTGTTTTAGAGTATTCAGACTTACCCCAGATATCGTTCAGACTGGGAGTTTCTTTCCCCTATCTCAGCTGGGAGATAAATTTGGCATCAAATGCTCAAATCAGTTTGGCTACTTGCAGCTGTCAGCTGATACAATAAACAAAGACTCATTATTTCCCAGGTTTATGGAATGGAAACATTACCAGGAGGAGCAAGAAACAAGCAGATATTTTTCCTTCTATGTTTTCATAGGCATCACCTCGGATTTCTGTAAAATATCTCATGCTTCGAGCCAAACTTTTAAAAATATATTTTAAATTTTGTTTATATTATTTCATTCAAAAAAGATGATAAAATTATGCCTGATATAATTCACATAATATCTACCCTCATCCACATTTGGATTCATTTTATAAACATGATAGTGAATGGTAAAAGTCTAAATAGACGAACTGCTTACTTATGGTGTGACACAAATTAAGAGATTATGCATGAACACAAAGGCCTTTCGAAACACGTATCTATTTACTCTGAGAGTAAAATGCTGCGATATTTGTACTTTTTTGCAGTAGACTTGAAGTATGATTTTAGAGGGGGAAATAGATTTTGTTACTTAAAGACAATTTTTAGTTTCTCATTTCTACAATGAAGTTTCACAACATTATTTTAGAAGTTTTAAGAATTAAGATTTTAGTGTAGTTTGAAGGTCCTGAGAGATGTTGCCTGAAGGAGTTGTCTTTTGTGATCTTATATGAGGTTCTACTTTTCTTTTTTCTGACTCTGAACTCCCATGTCTGAATCACAGAACTGTAATATCATGGAAACAGATTTTTATTGGATTTCTATCACACTTTTGATGAGGAGACTTCTTGAATTTCATGCTAGTTTAGATCATGCTGTGGCACAACAGAGCTCTTTAGAAAAGTTTTCATCTTCAGTGCATTGCTTTCATTAACTTTTCCTTATAACTCTATGGTAGATAAAGATTGTAATAACAGTTGTTGAAAAGGAACCCTTAAGTATGGCGGAAAGGGCAGAGGCTTAACAGAAGCTGTAAGTTGGAGTCACTGCTCTGCTCTCTTTCAGTTATGTAACCTGACGTGACACTACAAAGTAGCTCTGAGCAGAATTTTATTAACCAATTGGCTCTCCGTGTTTACCTGTAAGTCTGCCCAAGACCTAGGCCCCTTGTCTGGAGACGGCAGTCTGTAATGGCGGATGAAGCCTTGGCGCCTCAAAGGATAACACAAGGCCAGAGCTAGGGACACCTGACTCCAAACTCAATCAGCTAAAGACTGTAACTGCAGGCATCTCACACCTTCCTGGAGATAATGTAGTTCTTCTAAATTAACATCATATATTACTTGGAAAAGTCCTTAAAGGGATTCCCAAGTCCTGCCCAGATTCTTATATTCTCTTCAGCCTTCCTCTCCTTTGTTCGATGACATAATAAATACACGCTGCCTAGAGAAGTTCTTGGTCTTCAACCCTAGAAAATCTCAAATTATGTGAGAGGGTTTTTCATCCTCCTGCAGCCCTGAAATCATTTCATTTGTCCCATTTATTTAAGCCTTCACAGTCCACTCGTTTGGGAAATTGTGGACCTGACCAATCTGCAATAACTAAGGGATCATATTAACCCATACTCAGGCAGCTCATTTCACCACTAAAGGATCCCATTTTAATCTACAAAAACAGCTAGAAATACATGTCTTGCAGGGTAGTTGTGCTCAGATAATGTCTGCTGAGGTGTATTGTAAAGTAATAACAATCATAACAGCTCCGTTCCACCAGTACCCAACAGTGTCACTAATCTTGAAAAAAATATTCATTAACCTTACTGATGGAGGAACTCTGTCTTGAGGTCACCCATGCAAAATTGAAATTTAGTTCAGAAACAGTTGTTCACTGTGCTTTTAAGCATATTTTCAATGGTATCTTCCCCCTTTCTTCCTGTGTTTCCTGTGCTTCTATAAACCTTAATTTTATTTGTGAATTAAAGTTTTATTAGACCCAAATAAAAGATATGCCAGTTCACATACTATATGATAAATATATATTCTTTGACTATATATGAGGGATTATTGCCAAAACCCAAGTGTGTGCAAGATAAGCAGAACTATTTTAAATTTTAATACAGCTTTGTGACTGAAATCAGTGTATTCGCAAACTTTTTTTCTATGTATTTACACACAACATGGCATTGGTAATGATAATTATGTTACCCCTTTTGGTGCTATATAATTTAATTTTTTTTTTAATTCACAACACTAGCAAGATTGCAATGAAATCATTATATGTTCACATTGCTAAAACCTTTTGGTTTTTTTTGTTGTTTTTTTATTTTAAAAGTAAAAGAAAGAAAACATTAACAAACAGACACAAAGTAGCACAAGAACAGTACAAGTAAAACTGAATTACGGACAAGGTGACGGAATTAACAAGGGTTGTTGTATCACATATTGATAACTTCAAAGTGTATGCTCAGGAAAACAAATATAGACATACAAGACTGATCAAACAACTAGTCATCGGAGACCCACGCTCATGGAAGCCTCCCGACTCGGCCGGGGGAGAGCGGAGTTCCAAGAGCTGGTCCAGAACTGGAGAGGAGAGGGCGCAGCCAGGAAAAGAGGCAATGGTGGTTGGGAACTGTGGTCAAATCCAGTGTGAGGATGAGAGGTTGCAACAGCCAGGAGTCCCCACTCTGCAGCAACCTTCCTAATCAGC